>OX596010.1:10643998-10846274 GCA_951394025.1 Heteromyza rotundicornis | reverse complement strand
ACAAAAATGTGAAAATGCAGTCTTATATAGTTGATTTTTAGAAAATTTTGAGGCCTATTCACATGTCCCTATATAACTATATAAGACTGCATTTTCACATTTTTGTCAGGTTGGCTCTAACACCCCAGCAACGCTCTTGGCCAATTAGGATTTTTCACCTTTGTATGAAAAAAATTTGGATCGGGACATGTGAATAGGCCTCAAAATTTTCTAAAAATCAACTATATAAGACTGCATTTTCACATTTTTGTCAGCTTGGCTCTAACACCCCAGCAACGCTCTTGGCCAATTAGGATTTTTCACCTTTGTATGAAAAAAATTTGGATCGGAACATGTGAATAAGCCTCAAAATTTTCTAAAAATCAACTATATAAGACTGCATTTTCACATTTTTGTCAGGTTGGCTCTAACACCCCAGCAACGCTCTTGGCCAATTAGGATTTTTCACCTTTGTATGAAAAAAATTTGGATCGGGACATGTGAATAGGCCTCCAAAATTTTCTAAAAATCAACCATATAAGACTGCATTTTCACATTTTTGTCAGGTTGGCTCT
The DNA here is from genome assembly GCA_951394025.1 of Heteromyza rotundicornis. Lineage (NCBI taxonomy): Eukaryota > Metazoa > Arthropoda > Insecta > Diptera > Heleomyzidae > Heteromyza > Heteromyza rotundicornis. The sequence goes on along the minus strand of OX596010.1, from coordinate 10,845,720 downwards.
AACACGCCAGCAACGCTCTTGGCCAATTAGGATTTTTCACCTTTGTATGAAAAAAATTTGGATCGGGACATGTGAATAGGCCTCAAAATTTTCTAAAAATCAACTATATAAGACTGCATTTTCACATTTTTGTCAGGTTGGCTCTAACACCCCAGCAACGCTCTTGGCCAATTAGGATTTTTCACCTTTGTATGAAAAAAATTTGGATCGGGACATGTGAATAGGCCTCAAAATTTTCTAAAAATCAACTATATAAGACTGCATTTTCACATTTTTGTCAGGTTGGCTCTAACACCCCAGCAACGCTCTTGGCCAATTAGGATTTTTCACCTTTGTATGAAAAAAATTTGGATCGGAACATGTGAATAAGCCTCAAAATTTTCTAAAAATCAACCATATAAGACTGCATTTTCACATTTTTGTCAGGTTGGCTCTAACACCCCAGCAACGCTCTTGGCCAATTAGGATTTTTCACCTTTGTATGAAAAAAATTTGGATCGGGACATGTGAATAGGCCTCAAAATTTTCTAAAAATCAACCATATAAGACTGCATTTTCACATTTTTGTCAGGTTGGCTCTAACACCCCAGCAACGCTCTTGGCCAATTAGGATTTTTCACCTTTGTATGAAAAAAATTTGGATCGGGACATGTGAATAGGCCTCAAAATTTTCTAAAAATCAACTATATAAGACTGCATTTTCACATTTTTGTCAGGTTGGCTCTAACACCCCAGCAACTCTCTTGGCAAATTAGGAATTTTCACCTTTGTATGAAAAAAATTTGGATCGGGACATGTGAATAGGCCTCAAAATTTTCTAAAAATCAACCATATAAGACTGCATTTTCACATTTTTGTCAGGTTGGCTCTAACACGCCAGCAACGCTCTTGGCCAATTAGGATTTTTCACCTTTGTATGAAAAAAATTTGGATCGGGACATGTGAATAGGCCTCAAAATTTTCTAAAAATCAACTATATAAGACTGCATTTTCACATTTTTGTCAGGTTGGCTCTAACACCCCAGCACCAATCAACCAGCAACGCTCTTGGCCAATTACGCATGTATAAAAACAAATTATTAGAAATTTTTTTTTGTCTTATAAAATTGTAAAAATTGTGTTTTTTGTATCTGCATACTCAGTTTTTATCTATTTTTGTGGATTCATTGGTTTTTTAATTAAAAGCGGTATTTTAATTGTTGTTATTTGTCATCTGAGTCACCCTGTTTTTTGGCTCTTTTTTCGCATATGGTATTTAGCAACGTTGCCAACTGGACGCAGGTCAAAAAAATTAGATTCGAATAAAAAAAATCGAGATTGTCGGCTTAGCCGCAAGCCGTTTTTTAGCCGGGGTCATCGGCCGAGGCTAACATTTAATAAAATCGTCGGCGGCGGCTAGCCGACCGGCTTAGCCGCATCGGCTGACACCTCTGCTTCGTTTATTTACATTTTCATATAAAAACTGTCAAATTTCGTCATGCCCATGTCAGTGTAAATTCTAAAAACGGCATGCCCATGCGTCATGGGAATGTGTAAATAGGCTCTAACTGACTTTAGTCGCCAAACGGTCACCCTGTTGTCGACTAGTGTAATTACGGATTTGCTTGGTGCTTTCCTAGTATTTTCCTTACATAGTTATCGACCATATATGCACAAATTAGCAATTACACATAGCAAAATACATATTTCAACCGTTTTCTGCGAAATTCGAACGTTTCTGTTAGGATTACCCCCCAGAGGATTTTAATATAATACTTGTACATTCAAATAAAACATGGTTTTAAATTTTTAAAGGCTTTCTTTATTTTTCTCCATTCAGTGTTTATGTCCATATTGTTTTGTGTAGAAAAAAGCTAAAATAATAATAAAACCATTTAAATGGAATTTTTTGTTATTCTTTTTAAACAAGAAATTTTTGAAATCCACAATAAATTAAGTTGTAAAGTGAGAATACATTGTTGAGAACATTTCGCAATTGCATCTCATTTATTGTATTTCTACATGTTTTTTCGAACCGTCCTGCTTTTAAGTTAATCGAATACACGATTTTCCAGATTACCGTTTCTTTTAAACAAGATTAAATTATAAGGTTTTGCCATTATTTTCGGTTTATTGTTTATTCGAAAATTCTACAAATTCAAATATTTCGAACTAGCTTCTTATTTCAACATTTTTGTACAAATTTGACGTAAATATTTATTTTTTTTTATATATATTTTCATGCAATTATGCATGATCTTTTGTAAAAAGCTCTTAAAAGGCGCTTGAGTACTGGCAAAATATTCTTTAAATTGCAATATATTTCAAAAAGAACATTCCAAATTCCAAATACGAACTAAAAAAGAAACAAAAAAACAATATTTATTAAATTTAATTATACTTTTATTTTACTTATTTGTTTGTTTTTAGAAAATTTCTTATAATCTAATAAATACATTTACATACAATATAAATTATTTTTCATATAATTTTTTATTTAAACTTATTCATATTCAGTTAATGTTTATACAATAATTTGCTTCGAACTGAAATGAAAATCTGTTAAAGACATAAAACCAATAATCAAAATAAACAAAACTAAACGAAATTGAAAAAAAAATTTAGGTAATGTTTTCAAAATAGTTTTTTTTATGCAAATGCTGACGGATGTTGACAATTCATTTAATATTTTTTGTATTTCAATTACAATTTTTTTTGGCTGTTGTTTTCCACTCTTTTTTCTATATATTTTGGCCACTCTTGTATTTCGTTTTCAATTTTGTATTTGTAAAGTTTTGTAAACGCTTTCTTTTTATTATAAAACAGACTATTTTATTTATTTTTTTTTTTTATAATATTTTCCATATATGCTTTAACATCTAAATAATATTTTTATGTATAATATTGAGCATTTTGGTTTGCAGTTGTGGTATTTTTCTTATTCTGTTTATTTTTAAATAATTATGCAAAAATGATTAAGTTTAGTTTTTATACACATAAGCCACAGTTTACATTTAATTTGTAATTATTTTGAATTATTTTTGAGTTCTTTAAGCATTTAAAGAAAAAAAATAATTAAAACCATGAATGTGCTCGTTTTTAATTAAAATAAAATTTGTAATTTCACTTAAGTAATTTTTTGTGTAAGTAATTTGTTCTAAAGTTGGCAGAGTTGGAAACTTTTCCTTTTTTGAATATTTCGAATTGAAGTCATTGCTCCGAAGTGGTTTGCCAAAATATTTCATAAAATTCCCTCGAGACATGGGAAAATATTTGCTTTGATTAAGATTTTAAGAATTGCTTTCCAGCCTTGCCAAAATTCAAGTCTTTTTTATTTGTATTAATTTCCAATTTTTGTTTGTAAATTTTTAAGTACAATTTGGGAAAAAGTGTATCTAAGTATAAACCAATAAGTGAGAATTTCTCGAGAATTCAGTGGCGAGTCACACTGTGTCATGATAGCAAGTGGTGAGTGGACATAATCCCGAAATCATGCATGAAATGGAACTGTTTCCAAAGTTAAGTAAGAACTAAAATTAAATATACTCTAAATTGAATTAATTACATTTATTTATGGCATGTTTTGCGTATGTGAAACTTATCCTAATTTCTGTTCGGTTGGTTCATTTAAATAATGAATGATTTTTATGTTTATAGGTTATATGAGAGTATAATGCTAAATAAATGTATTAAGGCAAATTATGAATGGGACTGTATGTATGCTTTAAATATTTATGAAAATCCTTACGCTACAAACTGAATGAGAACTATAAGCTAAACATAAATGTATAAGGAAATTGTACGTGTAAAATTACGTGTCGCAAAACATAAATGAAATAACATGTAAACTTTTTGCTGAACGCCTTGAAACTATTCAGGTGGACGCTTGTATAATGCAAAGGCTCTGAATTTGCAAACATTTTTATCATTTAATTACTTTGTTTTAATTAATTTTTATACTAACTTTGCATTATACAAATTATTCTTTATTTTTTTTTGTTTATAGTTTAACCAGCAAATTTAAGTTATTTCCATTTCCATTTCTGTTAAGTAATCCTTGAGGTTTCCGTCTCCGTCTTCCCTTCCCTTCTTTCGTGTAATTTCTGAATACTACTGCTTGGTTTTTTTGTGTGTGACATTTCGTTTTGACAGCTGTCAAAATTTGTTACGCTCTTTAAAGATGCGTTCACACCGCTGAGTTTTTGCCCAGAATCTCGCCGCTACGAGAGTGCACGAATTTGCCATCGAATTCCACGCTCGAGTTCTGCTTTATGCTGCCGGTGGGCGTCTGAAGGGGCTCCTTTTCATCTCTGTTTATGGTATCAAGAAGGAAATTGATTAGAAGTTTGTATGAAGTTTGTTTGAAAAATAAAAAGCATAGAAATGTAAGCACTAAAAAAAAACTAAAATAATAAAAACCTTAAAAAAATTTTGTAAATTAAAAAAAAAAATTTATTTTTATTAAATTTTTACTAAACCTAAGTTCTAAAAATCTAATACGAATGGAAATTATGAAATGATTTGCATGCGATCATGGAAATTTACTACACGGCTCCGTAAAAAATAGCCTAGAAAAAAATCGGCAAACTAAAAATTAAATTTAGGATAAATTTTCGGTACGTTTTTTTTTAATTTTGACTTTTGAGCGACTTTTTAATGTTTTGTCTATACAATTTTTCGTTGACCAATTTTTAGTCGGCCAATGAAAAATCGGCCAGAACTCAAATGAAAACATAACCTCAAAAAAATCAAAAATATTTTACACAATTTTCATATGGAGCCGCTGTCTACAAAACTACAACTTTACATTTGACGAGTGTGAGAGGTACGTACAATGGCGATGTCATTGGTGAGCCGCCCAGCTTTACTGGTGGCGGTAGTGGAAGCGGTGATGGTGGCGGCTCCTTAACCAACTGCCCACTGCAATAAGGTAGCGGGAAACGCCAACCGTAAAGACTGCTGGTTAATGTATTGGATATGGATGGAGTAGTAGTAGAAGAAGTGGTGTTGTGGTAATGGTATACAAAGGAGGATGTTTATGTATAACGGTTGTTATGTTGATGACGATAATGATATTAAATACGAATAAAGTGACTAACAAAAATTGCTTCATGAAAAACAAAAGCAAAATCAGGAACTTAAGTTAGTAACAAGGGGGGGGGGGGGACAGGATGACAAAAGTATGTTAGGCTAGGATGACAAAAAGTGGGTAGGAGGCTGGTGGAGAAACTAATTTCGGGTACTATTCTTCACATAATATTGCACTAAAAATTATTTACATTTAATTTCCAAATCAAAATTCGAAAGAAACTTAAATGAAGGACCATGAATTGCGATTGAAATGAAATGATTTCGGTCTCGCAAACACCCAAGTGTACTCAAGATCCGGATTCGTTTGCAAACTTTGGCTGTGAGCACGTCTGGGTTTTTACGGAATTTTGGAAAAGAAACAAGTAAAAAAGGGGGAAAGAATGTGGAAAAAATTAAAAAATTTTGAATTTACAATTTTCGTGTGTTTTTAGTGCAATATTATTTAAGTTTTTTTTTCTGTTTCTGTATTAGAAATAATTATTTTATATATATTGTGTTCTTGATCTCCTACATACCTTCCCAATTTGGCCTCGTCGTCGATTTCCGATGGCGAACGTTTGGCCTTGCGGCACATCGTAGCCATAACGCCCATGTGGACTGTCATGCAGCAGAGCAGATCGATAATGAAGAGCAGCAGAAGTACTCCGCCTACGGCAATGCCCACAATGGCAGCGGAGGAGAGCACTTGTCGATCTGCCACTTGTATCACATCGATACCTGTTGGGGGTGGGCACGAAGATGGAGAGAGAAAAGAAGGGAATTGATTAATTTTATTATTCAGTTTGAAGGAAATTCATTGAAGGCTTAAAAATTAAGTTCGTTTTAAGGCACAGAAAATTACTCGTGAGTATAAAAATAAAAATTAAATTCAAAATACATACATACATACACATTAAATATTCATAATAATGTAAACCAGAAATGTAAAATTTAGGTCATGTATGCAGATGTCAAGGAATTTTATATGATTTACATATTTTTTCACAATGTGTCCTTATAGAATTGTTTTGGGAATGTTTAAAATTTAAATATTTTATGTTTATTTTTAAAATTTTAAAATACATTTTCATTTTCGTATTTTTATAGTCAAACGTAATTTTCTGTTGCTTCAAACTTTATATAAATATTGTTGATTCTTTTTTGTAAAATGATGATGATATTAATATTAAGAATAATAATAATAATAAAAGTTGTCATATTTTACATTTTTGTGTGTGTGAAAATTATTACAAAAACCAAACTAAATTAAAATAAAAAAAACAATAAATACAAAAGAAAAAAATATAAATACTGAAAATAATAACAAAATGCACCAATTGCCATAACAATAAAGCCTTTCTTTCCAATTTATTTTAACATATTTTTTGGTTTAAGGAAAAACATGCAAAAAATTTGTGTTTAGGAAAAAAATCAAAAAGTATTCAAGAATAAATTTTATAAGTAATTATTTATAAAAAAAATGCCAATATGCAAACTAAAAAAATAAAAAGCACATTTTGGAAGCTCATTAAATTAAAAGAAAAAAAAACAATTGTGTTTGGGGTGTACACTTTACAGTTGAGGACGCTAGAAATGAAAAATTGTATACCAGGGCTCTTAAATAACATCACCCATTAAAAAGTAAAATGGCAGGGGGTTTGGTCTAGAAAAGTTGGTTATTGGTGGTAAATTTTGATGTACAAAAAGCTCTTGGGGACCGAGAAACACTACTAAGGGTAAATCTAAGACAGAAAAAGGTGTTCAGACATAACATCAAACCAAATAGTAGACAATCGCTTTCGAACTATGTTCTTTTTCATTACTACCTTGGGCGTTATGTCATCTCACCTATTCAGAATTTAGGTAAATTTAGTAAGTATTATTCCAACGAATATATTTATATTACATTATACAAATTCAAATAAACAATACATTTAGTTAATTTATGAGTTAGATGAATTGCTCAATACTTCATTCGTAGGGAATGGATTTAAAAAAAAATGATCTGAAATTTTCATTACCTGAGAAATATAATTTTCAGTTGAATTTTTGCGCCTGCTTTATACAACTGCAGTGAAAATATGAAAAGTCATTTCAATTACCAACATGTTTCCTAACAAAAATAAAATACAAATTCGGCTGTGTTTCTTTTAAAACTTTGATTTGCCAGCATGGTTTCCTTAAGTTTCACCAAACGTGACAAAAGAAACACAGCTCGATTGTATCAAGACATTCTTTGGACAGTGGCGGCTAATAAGTGATTTTGTCGGAATTATTCTTTACTCTAAACTGACGTAGATGCAGCTGTTATCGAGATGAGAAAGGCTTAATTTAATTTGGGTCGGTTGGCATGTCACTGAACCTACTCCTGTACACACTCATCATCTGGCTACGACTTAATGTAACTTACTCAAGAGGTTAGTCATTGTTAGTGTTAGTAAATACTTGAAGCTTAAATGAAACTATTTCGTAATTCATAAATGTAACTTTCATATATTTTGCTAATATTTCCATACGTAAATTTAGTATAATTCATATTTTATGCCATTGTAACACATTAAATATTTGCTTTACTTCGGGATACTAGTGTTAGATGTTAGATGTTAATTTAATTAAATTTATTCTTTTGGTTGTTGTTTAATTTTTTAGTATTAGCTTAGCTTAGAGTTAGTATTTATTACAGGTAAATTATTTACAATTTAAGTTGACATAACCTAGAATAGTTTTTTTTTTGTTTGTTTATTATAAAATGTATATTGCGGTTTGGCTGTTGTTCGCTTCAAACCGCAGAAAGACAAAAGACAGGCGGGTTAATGTTTGTAATAACTATATTATTATTTTTTGTTTGTCTAACTATACATTGGACTAAGAGTTATTACTTTTAAATGATATGAGATTTTATTTTAACTAATTATTTTCGCTAATGGATTATGTGTGACACTTAATTCTATTTAGGAAATTCGTAATTCTGCTAAAACGTAGTATTAAATTGTGACATTCGACTCACTGATCACTTGACTCGTCGTGCCGATTCGTGAATTGTGAATTTAATGCTAGCGATCGATAAAAAACAACTATTTATATTTGGTATGAATATTTTCTTTTGCTGCTATTTATGAATTTGTAATCTTATTTTTTTTCAAAACGCCTTTTGATTTTCACACTCTAATCTTATTGTCCTTAACGTATACCGTATTACCTAGAGAATACAGTGAATAATTGCATTCAAATGTGCTTAGCCATAGCATAGAACATAAACGTGAAGAGTGGTCTTTACTCGGTTTTAACATAGGAACACTTTGCTTTGGTTTTCTGTTTTTTTTTGTTTGCAATACTATACGAATGAAATAAAAATACAACAAACAAACAGAAAACCAAAGGAACATAACAGCTGTAATGTAAAAAATTAACAGCAAATAATGTTAGCAGTCCTATGTTAAAAAAGAGTGGTCCTTCTCTACACGAATATGTTCTCTGGCCACTATTTTTAGTATATTCAAGCTTTTAAAAATCTGTACACACAATGCAAAAATTGTGAAGTTTGTGTTTACTTTTGTTGATCTAACCCACGGTAATCATATACTTACTATTTTCAAATAGTATTTAGTAATTCTATATTTTTCCCTTCGCTAAAATAAAAACCAGTACCTGTGTATAGTAAAATCAACTAAAATATTCGAAAACCATTTCAACTCCATTTTTCTTACTGAAAAACTCAGATTCATAGACTGTGTAGAAGATACAAGGAAAGCTTGTTGTATAAATAAACCATTTTATAAAAATGTGTAAGTTTGTCTAAAATAGTTTATAGCCTCAAATAAAACATCTATAAAAACTTCAAATTCGGAAGGGACTCTAAATTCGTTTTTCGGTTTAAATCTGCCTATTCGAATTGGAAAATGTTTTGAAAATTTAATAATTCATTTTATTCTTAATCAAAATTTGGCCTTTCTGTAAACTTTTGTATAAAACTTTATGAAAAGTTTGCATAAAAGTTGTGTTTTTTCGGAGTTTTTTTAAAAATTTTTTTTCTGATGAAGTATTTTTTACTTATGTATGTCGTAGGGTCTGATGTATGCCTTTATATATACATATACCCATAAAAATGTTACTTTTATACAAATTGGCAGTGTTCGAGTCACATTGTGTATGGGAAGTTCCATGAGAAAACCAAAATAACTTGTGAATATTTTCAAAAAGCTTTCTTTATTCTTTTTCTTGCTTAAGTAGTTTTATATTGTATTTGTTTCTAGGTGTAAATAAATGCGCGCATTTTTAAACTGTATTGAATTACATGGTTTGCAACTCAAAGATCAACATTGGAATAGTTTCAATTGACTTGAAATAACAGAATTAGACTAAAGAGCGGACGGGGGGGGGAAAGCAAACATTTTAACATTTTCAAAACCAACAAATATTTATATATTTTGGAATTCCAATTGATAGGTATTTCAGGGCAAATAATGTTCAACATTCAAATAGAAAAGTTTCTAACTTACGGTAATGAATTTATGATTTATTTGATAACAGTAATAATTATAGTGTTTGGCATTTTTGTACATTTAAATGGAATCGTCGACTTGGTACTATTTCATTTCAACGGCAATGAGATTTCTCCGCTCATCATATCGATTTAAGTTTAAATTTTGTTTTGCTTTCTTTAGTATTTCTAAATATATTTACAGCGTTGAGCGTACGTAATACGCTCACACCCAATACGATTTGTGCCAATTCAATATGCTGTCGCTATCGTCGTTTTTGCCCCGACGCCCACAAATTTCTGAACCGACACTGGACCTCGAACTTTGACGTGGCTGTTGGTGGCGATTGTGCTGCTGCTGCTGTTGCTGCTGGCGCACTTCCTGTCAAACTGTAAATGCGTTGTCCACACGAGTGTCAGTGTTGCCAAGGCCATTAGCAGCAAGCAGTGCTGCCATTTTTCCAGTTGCATAGTGCTGGCAGCGCCATTATAAGGATTATCTAGAATTCGCGTGGAGAGACGGGTTGGTTGTTGTTGTTGTTGTTGTGTTTCGAGAAAGAAATAGAAGAACAGAGAGAGAAAAACAAGAAAAAAGGAAGAAAAGGAAACACACACAAATATTGTTTGTTTCTTTTGCATTTTCCTTTCGTAACAACATCTCAACATTTATGTGGTATTAGTGGTGGTGGTGGTGGTGGTGACGGTATTGGTTGTTTGTTAGAAAAGTGTGTGCGTACGGAAACGGAAATGGTGGCGCCATTGTGATTTTGAATTTATTTTTTTGGCGATTGAAATGGCGCGCATGTATTTCGCATAAATGAGCTTAGTTCCGAATCATAAACAATCGCCTTTCGTCGTTGCAATCACAAACGACCACGTAGAACGTTGGCTTTGAGAACTAAGCTTCTTAGTTGCGACAATTGTGATAAGATGTTGGAATTTGAAGTTGAGGTTAGGTTTGTGTATTGGTTTTGACATGTTTTGTTAGTTGAGTGATTTGATTTGATTTGAGCATTTTTCATTGTTAACCAATTTCTCTTTTTAATTTTGTTAATTCGTTTTTGGACATGTTCGATTTGTTATTGTGGTGTTGGTGGTGGTGGTGGTGGGCACAAATGTCAGAAATTATTGGCAAAAAACATATTGTTAATATTTTTCCACTAAAAAAAATGTGGTTAGTATTTTGAGGCATTCACTATAAATGGCTAAGGTTATTTAAATAAAACGCACAAACACTTATATAAAACACAATAGTACTTAGTCAAAATATTTTGCTAATAATTCCTCTTACTGCATCTAAATATTTTTATATTTGTTTGGCTATAAAAAGTATTTGAAACGTAAAAGTATAGAGAACAGTTGTAGTAAAAATAAGTTTGCCATTCAAAGGCTGGCTGGAAAACATTTATGAATTTTTAAAAAAAATATTTTCAATTCAGAATTTGTAAAAGAACAAAAACATTTAAGAAGTTTTTATAATTTGATGAAATAAATGTCAGGTCTTTGCGAAAAAATTATTTGCTTGGCAATCTGGATTCGTGAAACAAAATTCTAGCAGCTGTAACAGAATTACTCTCCTTTATAATGTGACCTATGATTTATATTAAAATGTATTATCAAATTGAATATTTTGGTTGAGAAATTACTTTTACCCTTTTGAATCGATGTGTGTATCCAATCAAATATTTCAAGTCGTACACGCAGAGAAAACATATGATTGGAGCATGATCGCAGGGATCATACTTTTTTTGCTATAATAATATTATGATTGTAGCAATCATTCATGGTTGGGGTGTCAAAGCGAATGATTTCAGAGATCATAATATGATACGGGCAATAATATAATATGATTGGATATTCAACATTGGTAATGACAATCATATGATTGTCGGTTCGAATGATAAAGTTTACGTATGTTGAAAATGGTTTAATCATGGCACGATTCCCTTAAAATATGACTCTAAGAACCATGTTTTTTCTCTGCGTGCACCTATGAGAGGTCTATATGTAGATCTTCTGCCAAATAAACCCGGCCGACATAAACTCAGTCCTAAGAAAACTCTTGGAAATTCTAATAGTTGGGCGTAGAATAATCTCGTTGTCAGTGTTTCTAGATCAAATCGTTTATGTTTTGAATTTCTGTGATTTTATTACTCATACGCCGTGTATGCCAATATATTTTATTTAGTAAAAACCAATGTTTTTCCTTGTATTTAAGTTCAAATATCATTAAAAAGTGCTGCTTCAACATATATTTAAACCGTTTTCATATTAACTGTGATGATAGGCCATTTGCCGCATTCTGTTATACATAGCGTATGAGTGATTTTCAATAGAAAAAAATTTGATTTGATTAAATAAAACTGACAACTAGCTATTGTTTATTCTGAACTTATATAGGATTCTTTCTATTAGGAATTTTAATCTGGAGGTATAAAAGTAATAAAAATAGGAGTCACCGCAAAAGACAAATTTTGTTAATCGTTTCGAAGTTACTATAGTGATTAATTAAAGTCGATTTTGAATTAGCTATTCTAGATAATTTTTATATCGTTACAATATGCCCAAAAAGTAGAAAATTAATAAACAATTACATACTTCCGTTAAGATTTTCATTTCAAGATTTTCATGCGAATCAGCTTTCGCTCTGGAATCCAAAATCCTAAATCACAATCGGAGCTGACTGTCGCTTGAAATTCAACCAAGTTACAGGAGAGACCCATCTACTATTGCAGTCGAATAAAAGTCGACTTTAAGATTAACCCGAGTTAATATTCCAATCAGTCTGAGATCTTATAAATATTAAAAAAAAACACCCCAAAACGACTGATAAATATAAAACAGAAAACATATCAACACTGACACGGGAACAGCTTCAAAACAACATTGGATAAATTAGTGTAAGAACAAGTCAAGTTAACATAAAATTTTTGATTGGAAAAAAAACGTAGACATAGAAATAGAGTGAAAATGTGAGAAAGAGCAACGAGCAACGCTACACAGTGAGAGAAAAAAGGTTATTAAAAAAACACATACATATAAAGTTGAAATTCAGCCACACACAACGAGCGAAAACAAATAAAAACGCTAATTTTTGTTCGTTTAATTCTTTAATTAATATTATTTTTTTTACTTTATTAAAAAAGAAATCAAAATTTACTTAGTTATTAATTTAACTAAAATTTAGAACTAAAAACTAAGTTTTTCTTTTATAATGTGAATTAATGCTTGTAAGAGATTTGTAGTTGGTTTGAATTTTGCATATTTTACACAAAAAACACACACAAAAATATAAAATAAAACAAAAGTTTTCTTTTTTTGTTTTGAGCATAAAAATGGAAAATTAAATAAAAAAAAAAAAGACAATTAAGATAAAATAATAAACTAAAAAATATTTTAAGATAATTACAAATTACGAAAATGTCTTTTCAGTTTAAGAAAATATTGTATATTTTTTTTTGCATTAAAATTAAATTGTATTTGAATGAAGGTGTGAATGAGCTCGGTGAAAATGTCGAGAGAGATTTCTTCGTTTTGCAAAAATGTATTAAACTATTTATTAAATAATTATTGCAATATTAAGTAATTTATTAATTATTTAATATACTTTGTAAGGCTAACTTAAAATTATTCGTTTCGAACTTTCGTTAAAAATTAATGGAATTGTATTGAAAAAAGCGGAAATTTTGCATTATTTTTTTTTATACAAAATTAAACTATTTGGCAGTATTTTCTAAATCAAATTTAATTAAAAATTAATTTTGAAATCTGAAGTTTTTTTTTGAAATTGTATTTATTTTTTACTACGTTTGTGTTGGGAAAACATTTAATTGAAATGAATGATTTTTTTATAGGCTAACAAAAGCAACATTTCAAAATTGGATAATAAACATAAATACACTAATACATATACATACATAAAACAGCAAATACAATGAAGTGAATAATGCGTATAGTATATATTTTATAAATATATATTTACGACACTCATTGTCAGTGAAACCAATAAAAGTTACGAGGACAAAATCAATCTTTTCAAATTATTATATTTTCCATATATATATAGATTTGCACAAATGCTCAGAATTGTTATAAAAAAAGCTCAAAGGACAATTGATGACAAAAAGAGAATATATGTGAAATGAAATTGAAAATATTTCAAAACAACAGAAAATATGCTTAAAATTAATTTTTTATGAATTCGTTTTTTTTCAGTGATTTTTGTTGTATGAAAAACATGAATGTGTGTGTGTGTTTGTTGAATTTTTGTTTCATGAAGAAGAATTTTTTTTTGTGGCAATTCGATTGTTGTAATGATAATTTTATGTTTTTTTCTGTATTTGAATTTTTTCAGTGTATTATTTGTGGAAAGTTGGCAACGCAGAGGACGTTCATACAGAATTTTTCAGTCAAAGTCAATTGCAAAATTAAAAACTTTCAAAACGAGTTTGCTGTCCGAGGTGTGTGGGCATTATTAATTGTGTATATACACTCAGAAAAAATACTATTAAATAGTATTAAATTTGTTCAATAGTATGCCATCACGATTGAAAGAATAGAAAATCATGATTAAATAAGAGGTTTTAATTAATAAATTGTTCCTATTAATTAAACTGACCAAATTTAATTGCATTTTTTTTGAGTGTACTTGTGGTTCTTAGGACTGCCCTTTTGTCATTCTAAAATAAATATAATTAAATAGTAATAAGAATTAATTTAGAAGGTAGTATATCAAGCAGTTAATTTCATAAAGTTAAAAAAATTTGTAAATTTAATTTGAAAAAAATTAATTAATTAACTAACGGAACATTAAAAATCGCTACAACCGAAAACTTTAAGAAAATTTCATGCCATTCAAAACTTTTGAACTAAAAACAAAAACTATTTAAACACAAAAAAATGTAATTTCAAAATACACTGAAAAAATTCAAAAAAATAATTTTGAAAATTTTCAAAAGTTTACTCAATTGTTGTAAGTTGTTCTCAAAAAATATATTCTTCTTTAAGCTAACATCGATGCTAAAACACTAAATAATGTTATGCATGTCGTTGTAGCAATAGCAATGATTGTTGTTGTTGTGGTAGTTCTTGCTGCTGTTGTTGTTGTTGTGAATTTAATGTAGTGTTTATGTTGCGAACTGGCCGCCGAATTCAGACCGGCCGAATACAATAAAGTTCCGAGATTATTATTAGCAGAATCGGACTCACCTCGTGTCGTCTTCATAATAATCGATGCCGGCGACGAGAAGCCGATAGCATTGTGCGCTCTCAGCTCGATGCGGTAGTAGGTGTTGCCGCTCAGTTCGGCCATTTCGAATGAGGTTGTCTCGATGACATCATCGGAATTGCATTCCTTTTCCAGTTCGTGCCATGTGCCAGCGATTTTGACGCCCTGTTTGAAAGAAGGAGGGAGAGAGAGAGAGAAGGAGAATCAGTGAAAATGTCATTTCAGGAATGAGTATGTCTTTATTAGATTTGATCCCTTTACTTACCGGACAGTATTTGACCTGATAGAAGTCGATGGGCTCACCATTATCGGCTGGCACACTCCATCTCAGCTCAAAATGATCCGAATATGGCGACACAACAACGGGTTCCTCCTTATCATTTTGCACGGGCGAATGCAGTGGCTTGGGTTCTTCGGGGGCCGAGCGTCTTGGGGTCGACTGCTGCTGATTGACACCCCACATGCCGATGCCCACTTGATTGCGTGCCGCAAAACGGAAATGATACATTGTCTGTGGCTTCAGACCTTCGACAATGTACGGCGAGTCCGGCGACCAACTGCGATTCTGGGCAATGGACCAGTCGGGATTTATGGCCTCCTTATACTGCACACTGAAAGCCGTTATGGGCAAGCCCAGTTCGGTAGGTGGGCCGCGTATATCAAATGTAATTGTGGTTGCGGTCAATTGTCGTGGCACAGCAGCTCCGACTACTTCAGGTACGCGCGCCTCCTTCAGCTGCATATCGTGTTCGGCCGAACCGTGAATGTTTGTGGCAATGCACTTGTACACGGAATAGTATTGGCGGGCAACGGGATGTACGATGAGGTCACTGCGTGGCCCGGTACCGATAACGACAAGATTCTTGTCGAACGAGTCCTTGAGAGGGCGACCATTCCAGCGCCATTCGATTGTGGCATTCGGTATGCCCATGGCGAGACAACTGAGATTGGCCTTGCGCTCTTCCCAACTGAAGATTGGTGGCAGATCTTTCATGTGCGTAAAATCGGGTGCAAATTCGACGGTAATATGTCCGGTCTTGTAGGCGGTATCGCCCTTGTTGCGTGCAATGCACTGATAGAGACCGTCATCGGTACGCATCGAGCGGGAGATGCGCAAAGTGCCCGAACTCTCGCCGCGTTCCTCGTCGTAATATGGCTCCAGCATAACGCGATCATCGTCCGCCTGTACGCCCGGTGCATACTCCTCCTCGGTACCCCAGCGACGGAAGGTAATGGCTGGCGCAGGACGTCCCTTGGCACGGCATGTGATTGCAATCTCCTTCTGACTCACGCCAGTGATGTTGTAGAATTCATAGACGGCAGGCCGTACGAGGACATTCAGTTTCGTTTTCTGATCCACCACGCCAGCATCGTTCTTGGCAATGCACGTGTAAGTGCCGTAATCGTCCTGCGACACGGAGTTGATGGTCAGCAGACCGGTTTGGGGATTCACTTGGAAACGATCGGCGGTGGCCACATTCTGCTGGGCCGCATCTTTGATCCAGGAGATTTCGGGCACGGGCTTGCCAGTAGCTGTGCAATTGGCGGCGTAGGGTTTGCCCTCGACTGCCTCCAGTGTTGTGGGCAGATGGGTGATTATGGGACGTATGAAGACCTCGACGCGTATTGTTCGCTCTAGAAGTTCACCGGTCTCGATAACAGCAGCGCGGCAAGTGTAGATGCCATCGTCGGACTCCTGGACATCACGGATGAGAAGACCATGTGTCTGTACTACGTACTTTTCGCCAGTGCGGATCTGGGGGGTGAGGAGTTTTCGGTTATTACAAAATAAATATTTTACTTTACAAAGTATTTCTTTTAAGTTAAGTAAGTCTCTAAGCCATCGTAAGTTTTGAGGGGAAAAGTTCCTGATAAATTTGAGCATTTCTAAATCTCCAATGAAAACTAACCAAACTAACTTCCTTTAGCAGTGGTTTTCCCCATCACTTACACACAACTGCAAAATCAACTTCTTAAATCAACCAATCTCCTCCACACAACACTTACCGGATCACCGTTTCGCAGCCAGTCAATGGTGGGATTGGGATCGGCTTTCACTTCGCACTTGACAATGTAGTCTTCGCCCAGGATGGGGTATTGATTCTCCGGCGCATTCGTCCATGTAATGGCAACTAAATCGAAAAAGAGTAGAAATAAGAAATGAGGAAAAGTGTTTGAACATTGTGCCCTGAGACAGAGATAGCAATAAAGTTAACAAGCTAAGTTTTTGGCATGTTTCGTGATTTTGTTGGCAAGTTTTCCACTTGCCAAACTAAATCACAAAAATACAAGAAGAAGGCAACAAAAAAAAATAAATACTTCACCGAAGAGATTTTCCTCAACTTGAGCTTGTAGGTTTTCAATTTTCAAGTTAACATGTCATTTCGTTAAGTTGAGTTTCTGGCGCGGGCAGTATGTACACAAACAACAACAAAAATAAACAACAGGAAAAAAAATGTGCCACTTGGGACAACAACAAGCCAGGCGAAAGGATAAATTATTTTATTTTATTTTATATAATTTTGTATTTTTGTTTCGTTGACAACAACACAAACACCAGCAACAGAGCTTACAATCGTGACAAAGAGTACATACGTTGCTGCTGCTGTTGCTGTGGTAGTTATTGCTGCTGTTAGCTGTTCTAATACGTGCACATTGTGTGTAAACATTATCGGTCGCCATTTCGGTTTTTTCTCTGTTTTCTTTTTGAGTGTGTGCACGTCTGTGTGTCTCTGATGGCCGCGTGTTTGTGATTTTGGCTTATCTCTCTGTGTGTGTGTGTATTTACGGCACAGGATAAACATTGTACTGACAGTAATTTGTTAGTTTTTTAGCTAACACATCAGCGCCAGTAGAGCAAAACTGTCAAAAAAGTGTAAATAATTTAGATTCGTTAAGTTTCGTTAAATTTACAATGTTTTAAATTCCTCTTTTTTCTCTCCTCAATTTCACCAAGTTTGACAATTTAAAAATGTCCTCTAAAGCTCTCAAGCAACGTACGAAACTAGTTGGAGCAAAACTTGCTTGTTAACTTTTTAAAATAATTTTCATATAAAATTCCCATTTGAAGTTTTCTTTCGTTGCGCTCACTAATGTACGAATGTGTTTGCCTGCTCTTTTCCCAGTCAGCACACAAAATACAAGTACCGGAAAAAAAGCAAGAAACTTTTTCAATAACTCCACTTGAGTTACACAAAAGCCAAAAAACTAATAATAAAGGAGATGCTCTGGCTTTTTGGTGCTCTTTGATTTACGTTTTTTTTTTCCGATCGTGCCAACCAGTGTTGACAACTAGCACAAATCACAACAGATTTGTAGATTCGTTAAGATTTTTTTTTTTGCATTGCCCATTTCGTTTTGTGCCATTTGCTGGTGCAGAGTTGAGAAATTCGAGAGAAAAAAACAAATACTCTGTGAATATTATAGGACACACATGCCAGGACATGTGAGCGGCCAGAAGGAATGCCTCGATGCCTTGGTCTGTCCATGTATTGGTATTTGCCGCATATTTGCACTTTGTATTTTGCATGCCATAGAAGTCCGAGTGTTGAAAATATTGAAAGCTTTGCATGCCAGCTTGAAGGATTTTGTACTGTGCATGTGTGCTTGTAAATTCTTTCTAAATAAATCGAGGCCATGTTGTGTGCGGCTATTCGGTTACTAGATTTTATTTGTTTCCTGTTTGTGGTGTTAATGCATTTCTGTTCGGCATTTGTTTTGTAAAGGTTTTTTTTTTCCTTTATTTTCAAATTGTATTTGAAATTCATTGGCATTTGTGATGTGCATTTGCCGCGTTAGTGGTGGAAAGTTTCGTTAAGTTTTGTACAATTCAATAAAATGTGGTATTTGCGTGTAAATTGGTTGAGAAATGTGGTTTGGAAAACGTTCGCTTCGTTTGATTTTGAATTTAGTCGAATGAGTTTCAAGTGGAACATTGCACAAAGCACATTTTTAATATGAAAATCGATAGGCGATTGGCATCACCAATTCAACAAACACGTTTTGTTTCGTTAAGTTTTACAAATTTTAAATTTTTTGTATAATTTTCCCACATTAAATGACATTTTTCGTATTTTCTATTCATAAATTTAAACATTTACATTCCGTATAATGGCACAAGTGCAGTAGTTTATCGTGCATCATGCCCCAGCGTGCACTTTTGCCTTAATACCTTATTCCACTCGAGTACATCGTCAAGTTGCATAAAACCTTATTAAACCAATCATAACGAAGCAGACTCCACTTTTGCTGACGGTCAATATAACAAAACACTCTTCAGTACGGAAATATTTCAATACTTATGCTTTTAATAAACGAATTATATAAAAATGAAAGGAACCAGGACGATGTGAACTACTTGCCGTACATACATACATATTTTCATATTATTTTTGGACTTTTATTTGTGGCTGGCTGTTGAGATTATTTGGAGCATCTTGAGCACAATATAAATTTTCCTTCGACACAAGTTGCACACAACATAACCCACAGAGGAGGTCAGCGTGTGCACTGAGAAGCTTTAACATTCAGCTTAAATATTGAGCTCTGGCAACTCTATAGAAATTTCGGCGCAGCGAGAATTTCACAAAATATTTTTTGGAATATTTTCAAGTTCTACAGAATTTTCTTGGTATTTCCTGTAGTTATATGCCAAAGTCTTGAATGCTCAGTTACGCACTGAAGTGGGTCAGTGACAGGGGGGGAGTTGGTTGGGGGTGAGTAACAATGGGTATGGGGTTATTTCGTAAACGATTATTGCTGTTTGAAAACTTGCAATGATAACCCGCAGTAATGGATTTTATTAGTGACAACAACACTTTCAGTTCGGACTGTTATTTTTGTTGTCGCAATCGCAGTCTGTTTTTAGGCGTGATTTAAATTGGTTTATTCCGCTATTGTGTACAGCAAGGGGCTATAACCACAAATTTTTATTGGTACGAGAATAAATGTGTTGCCTGCTATTAAATTCTTGCAAATGTATTTTGTGTACAAATTGAGTGGAGTGAAAAGTTTTCGCAAAATTCACCACAACATTTTACAATATATCGTATACAATTTAAGTTTAAATTTCTTTGAGTGAAACTTTCCTTAAGCTGTGCAAAGTTTTCATTGAGTAATGTAATAAAATTCCAATTTCAGTTGGGAAATTGTTTATGAAATTGTTGAAATATTTTTTGAATAATTCAATTAAAAAACAAAGAAGACTCGCCTCGGTTGGTATCGATACAACATCCTTGCCTGTCTGCAAAAAATGTAATTCCACATTTTTCAATATAACATAAATCGGTCATGGTCTGCTGCATAAAGTTACCATTCCAAGCCACAGCGAATAGTAAAAAACAGAAAGGAGAAACTTTCGTAGAACGCCTAAAAACCAACTAAGAAAACTTGGCCGCACACTTCCACTCTTCTTCTACTTCAATTACGCAACTACGTAAAGTTATTTATTTGCTGAAAGGCATAATTGCTACTTACAACTATGTACTAACCACACATGCAAGCACATGCTACACTTGCAAGTTTTAATCTAAATGGAAATTTCCCATTGAAGCTACAGCCCACACGAAAAGTGTGCTGTTGTTTATTTTTTTTCCTTGTACAGAGAAATGCAATTCACTTGTGACCGCCTTCCTTTAATTAGTGGCAAATTTCATTAATGAAAGCGCCGAAAAGTTATTGCACTTTCATTACGTAAAAATGCAATATTAATACGAAAATGACCGTTTATGTGTGTTGGTGAAAATTCATTAAGAAAGTATTTAAAAATGAACGAAAAACCCGACTTACCATAAGTTTTAATTGTAACGCTTGTTTCCAGTAATTCCGAATTTGCATACGATGCCGTGCAGTAATATTTGCCTTCCATTTCGACGGTGAGCGAAGATATCATCAGGGCCAAACTTTCGCCGGGCAAAGTTTCCGTGTACATGGGCGGCTGATTGCGGCCAGTGCTGTTGAGGTGGCAGTGGTTGGCATGACGTGGGAGGGGAAATGAAAAGAAACGGAATGCGGAAAAAGGAAATGGAAAATTTTTTTTTTTTTGTGGTTAGAGGAGGGGTGTGGGATGGTGTTTTTTGGTTGGGGTGGGGTGTGAGAGGAAAAGAAAAATACAAAATATATTTATTTAGTAAAATTTTATAATGATAATAACTTTTGCATGGAATTTCAGCATTGCAATGTAATTATAAGTTTTACATATGATGAAGCATCATAACGGCAAAGTAGTTCGGCCATTGCAATATTGCAGTAAATAGTTCTTGAGGAAACAACTCAAATGGGATCGGTGTGGCTAGGGCAAGAATATTTTCACAATTCTTTTGCATATACTTGCAAAAATCGATTGTGATTCTCCCAACCACAGTCCACAGTGATCCCATTTTGCAGGCCTGTAAATTGTGTTTTTTTTTTCTTTATGTTGTTTGCCCGCAAGAAATACGAGTAGTAAAAGTGTGGAAAATGTAATTCCCCCACTGTGCCGCCGGGACGCTTTGTTGTTAGTAAATGTTTGTTTATTAATATGTGTGCGCTTTCCAACACTTGTTTTCACAAAGTTTTACTGGTTGGTTTATTTGTTGTCATCATAATTTTTAATTTGGGCCACCAGTGTTGTACGCTGCATTTTGTTTATTTACGTTCTAGTATAGGGGGGGGGGGAGTTTTAGTTAAACTTTTTGTGCAGCTTCTACAAATTCTGAATATGCTTAAGCTCTATATGGTTTCTGAACGATGGCTGTGAGAGATTTTATGTTTAGTTGGTTTTAGTTTTTGCATAATTGCAGGGGCAAACTTTTAAAATGAAATTATGAATGTTATTGGCAATTGTTTATCACGTTTGGCTGCAGAAGGAATGGGGCTGTGACAATTTGACGCTTTCATGAATGCTTGGCTAGTGACGGATACTAGAAATGTACCAATGATTTTTGATATGCTTGACAGTGTCTCTGATTTTTCTTTCATTAGGGCAACTCACGAGTTGGTCTTGCAGGAGTGCAGAAGAATATGCAACACATATTTGCATTTGCACTTCTGCAAGACTATTTGCACCAACTGCGGGTAACATGCACTACACCCTGTAAATGCCTACAAGTTTCAAAATATGGTCTCAGGGGGTATATAATTGTCATGGCAAGTTAAACAGAGCATTTGCAAATTTGTTGCATACTTTTTTGGGTCAAAAACCAGCCAACCAGTCAAGTCGATAGTTCAATAATTATTATGTTAACGTGCTCATATGGTGCTAAATGGTTGCCTGCTACACACCAACAAAGCGATTATTTCAGTATTGACTTAAAACTTTAACAATCCATGCATTTTTGCATCAAAAAAATATGCAAAAATTTGGTAAATATTTATTTTTACTTGCCCTGTTTACTAATGGTAAATTTACTGTACATACACTGAGAAGAAAAAGAGCTCGATCGATTACAGTGTCCTGATACTTGAAAGGCAATGTATTGTCCATTTCATTGATACCAATATCAATACAATAAAATGTGTAAAATGTGAGCCACTGTACATTAAACTGCGTTGAAAAAAAAGTTGCCCGGGTCACCCCACTGAAAATGTACTTTGGCTTATTTTATGATGATTCTCAACATATTTTGGCTCTAGCAACTGTAATCCGTAAACTGGGCAATTTACAAAAAAACCTCTATACAACACGGTATTTTTTTCTCGTTAATGCAACGTGCGGCGGTGTAGTGTACATACATGAAATAGCTCTGTACGTTTACATTTTTTACACACTGTATATTTTGGATATTCATAATTTATAAAACAGTCCATTGCATGTATGTGTTGATCTGTCTTTCTTATGTATTTTTATTTTTTTTTAAATTAAAATACAAAAAAGTAAGTACTTATTACCATGCCCTGCTATTGGCACACCTACGTTTAATTAAAAATTAAAATTATTTTTTTATTGCTCAAATTAGAGTTTTATTTCCACTTGTTTGGCTTTCCATCCAAACCAGCCGTGCCTCAATAGTTTTCACTACTCAACAGCAAAAGCTTTTCCAATTTGAACCGCTTTTAACACGCAAAAGTTTTTAAACACACACACGCAAACAATCACATATCGGCATTAAGTTTTTGACTGCAAAAAACTTTGCGGTACGGCTCACGTACAGTGCCTGAAAATATGTTCGAATTAATTTAGCAGCACAATCAGTGCATTTTAAAATAAAAGCGCACGTAAACAATAAGCAGCCTTCCCCCCCTTACCGCTTGGCCTCGCTAAGCGAAAAGAATAATATAACATAACGTTGGGAACACACAATGCTGCCATACAAATGAGTCAGCAGCACACAGACACAAATGCACACCCACACACACACACACACACTCTTTGCGTTGAGTTTATTTGCCAGCACAAAAATAAACACAACAAATTGCCGCCAAAATGAAAACGAAAATGGCTGCCAAAGCATGTAGTCGAAGTTTGTCGTTGGCGTTGGCGTTGTTGTCGTTGTTGTAGTTGCCGTATCAATACTGGAAAGGACAACAAATTTGCATTGAGCTTCATGTATTGAGTACATATACTCGTATATGAGTGTGTGTGTTTGCCGTATTTGTGCTCAATCGTTTGTAAAAACGTATCAGTTTGTGTGTGCGTGCAAAAGTTTTTCGATTTTTATTGTTTGCTTGCGTGTGCCGTTCAACTGCAGTTTTGCGCCTACAGTTACGCAAAAAGGAAATTGCAGCGATGAACTCAACTTAACTCAAAACTCGTTACGAAAATGCCGGAAATTGTGATGACTTGACGATGTTGACTGTTAACAGGAATTTTGCAAAAGCAAACAACAGCTCCGCATGCTTAAAGTCAAAGCAATATTTGAATGGGCCTAAAATTATACTATATAACGATTCATATGAGCTTAAAGCACTAATTGAAGTATGAAATCATATAAAGGCATTGAATTTGGCAAGCCAACATGTAATTTGTGAAAAAACCTTTCATAAGAGCCTAAAAGTATGCATTGATTATTTTGTAGTTGCTTCTTTCTATATTCCTAAAATTATGCAATTATTTTATTAAATAAATTTATATTAAATATTCGATTTAATATAAATTTATTTAACCAAAATGTATTACAATACATTTATTATAGTAGTTCAACAGAAATGGACAAAGAACCACATGGCCATTCTCCCCTACTGGCCGGGACATGTACATATTTGCTTACAGTATGAACTTTCGAAATATTATGTCCAATGGAACATGCAACTCTAATCAGTCGGGCTGCCAACAATGTAAATCACCTAAAAGTATGCTTTGATTATGTCCAACTTTTCGAATAACCTCCAACTCTCTCTGAGTTTTCATTTATAGTTCCCTGGGCATATCAATGGAATTTCCGGTATTGTACAAAATGTGCGAAGATTAATTGCTTGATGCGCCCAAAAGTATGCAATGAGTTTTGTAATCGCACTTCTAGCCATTTCACATGCGTTTTCTACGCACTGCCACACCGACAAGTCCGAACAAAGTTTCAAAATTGTTGTCGGTGCCAGTTAGTTTTATGTTTTGTTGTTGTTCTTGTTGTTGTTGTCGTCATTGTTGTAGTAGCTATTGTTGTTGTTGTTGTTAGTGGTCGTATTTATGTCCGTTACAATGTTTGTACGCAGCAGTCCAAAAATGTGTTCGCTGCGTGTCCGAGTGCCGAGCAGTGCATACCGCATTCATCTAACAAAAACAACAACAACAACAGCAACAACTTCAATTTCGAGTACAATATAAAACAAGCTAACAAAAATGTTCTGCACTTCACTGCTGGCAACTGGATTAAAATTTGTGCGAATAAACAACATGGAGCGGCTGGCAGGCAGGCAGGCAGCAGCCACATTGCAGCAATGTGGCGCCTAGAACTGCAACTGCTGCTGCCGCTGCTGCTACGCAGAAAATTGAAAAATTGCTCCAAAGGGAGTTAACGCAAATCCAGCGGATGTTGTCGGATCGTGGTTATGCAGTAAATTTCATTAACATGAATTGTTGAGTAGGATTGCTGCTTTTATATTCTTTTGTGTTTTTTGTACTCTTTGTTGTACTTCGGACAGTGCATGTAAATAGACAAGATTTCACAGAAATTTAGTAAAATGTCCGAAATTCGAATAGCCACAAGAAAATAAAAACAAAAGGAAATATAATTTCCACTTTGCTTGTCCAAATTAGTTACACCAAAAAAAAAAAAAAAAAACAAACATTTCAACCAGCACAGAGGTTAATTAGTTGGTTGAATGGTACAGCATCTATTTACATTGACTTTGTTCAACACACAGAATTTGTGTATGCATTTTGTAGAAGTAGAAGGAGCAAAGGTAACTCAAAGTAGCCTTACTTATTCAGCATCCTTATTATGCTTTGTGTGAAAATCTTGTTGGTTCTAACTGAAGCGAACGAGGTTAATTGGAAGGTACATATTCCAAAGAGAAATTGTAAATGGTCCTGCACAGAAAAGTATGCAACAAGACATTTTTGTACAGCATCAAAATGCAGAGTGCAATAGGTTTGATGCGATAAAAGCTTTGAAATTTAATTTTTTTGTACAACTAATTGGCACTTTTTCATATACTTACAAGCCAAAAAGCCTAAGAAATATTTATGTTTATGATTAAATAATATCCTAACGATATTTATACTCCTGCACACTAGACACTAGGCTATATTGTTTTTGTCACACCGGCCGGTATGGAAAACTATATATATTCTTGATCAGCATCACCTCCTGAGTCAATTAAGTCATGCCCGTCTGTCCGTTTGTCATTTCGCACGATAAATGCCGTAGCTTTTAAGCTATAGACTCAACATTTTGGCATTCCTCTTATATTGATGTATAGAAGGTATGTATTAAACAACCCTATACATGATTCATCCGAATAAAGTCCAAAGACGCACCTGGTGGCAGCAGCAACCCCAACTAAGATGAATCAGCAATTCAAATTAATCAATTCCATTCCCAAGGGATTGAATAAACCCAATTCAAATTCCTCAGTAATGGAATTGAAAAAAATTCCCATTCCATTCCCGAGGAATTTAAAAATCCATTACCACTTTCAATATTTCAGGAATGGAATTGCAATACCATTGAAAAATCTATTACCAAGTCCAAATCCTATGTATAATATTAAAAAAATTTAAATTTAATTCCCGAGGAATTGAAAAAATGAATTACCAATTACTAATTCCAAGGAATGGAATTGAAATTGGAAGCGATTTTTTTTATTTGGTTGAAAATTATGTCGGGAACAAAAGGGGAATGAAATGGAATTGGACCGGAACAAAGTGGAATTGGAACTAAATTTGGAAATGGATCAGAAATTAAATGGAATTGGAATTTTTCGATAAGAAATTGAAAAATTATCAATAATACATCGAAAAAATATTGATAACTTTCGAGAAATCCTGGATTCATTTAAAAAAAAATGTCCATAAAATATCAAAAAATTGCATAACAACGTATCGTACTCGCGTGTTCAGGGTATTTTAACTTCAGTCAGACTGAAGATAATTCTCTTACAAGTTTTGTCTCAGTCTAAACGAACATTTTCAGTATATGCGTTCCCACAGTTGAAATAAATAATATTAAAATCTAAAACTAGAAAGTCAACAAAAAAACTGCTTAAATAGATACTACTTTTTTTAAAGGTGAAATCACTTTTTTTTTAAAATTTTTATTAAAATATATGATGAAACTTCGCTAACTTTTCTTATGGTTAGTATGGTTATTATGACTGATATGTTGGGAATATATATATTTCTAGGAAATATAAAATTCTTCTTAACAAGTTGAAAAAAAAAACAATGAAATGATAATGAGAACGACTACATAATTATGCAAAACTTACAAACATTTTAAGAGTATGTATTTTTTTCTTCGCTGTATAACATAATCTTAAAATCTTTGTCATGCATAATGTTAGTAACTATTCCACTGTAAATGTATTCGTCAAGGATATGATAAAAGTGTAAGTGGGATTTGGTTGTTGTTTTGAAAATTTTACGAGAAAAGCGAATGGAAATTGAAGGTGAAATTTTGGTCAAAGCTTTAAATGAATGGCACATGGAAAATATGATGAACTTTGAGCAAATTAAGAAAAACACACACATATATGTACATACTTACAAAACAACACAATTTACGTGATCAAACTGAAACTTTGTTAATTGAACAAATCAAAAAGGGA
Organism: Heteromyza rotundicornis; assembly: GCA_951394025.1. NCBI lineage: Eukaryota > Metazoa > Arthropoda > Insecta > Diptera > Heleomyzidae > Heteromyza > Heteromyza rotundicornis. The sequence goes on along the minus strand of OX596010.1, from coordinate 10,818,781 downwards.
AAATGTTAAGAACTAACTAGAATCGTATGAGTATTGATGCAAAATGCTTTAGAGTACTACAAATGATGATTATTTTGATAAATTGACTATTTTACAATGAGCTGTGCATGTATTTAGTATACAATATACTTTGTAAAATACAAATTACTTTGAGATAATTGCTTAGGTCCAACTATGTTTACTTTGTGTTTAGCTAAAATTATCATTCAATAAAATTGGGGGGAGAATCAAGAACAAAGCTCAAATAGGGTAAATACTGCCAAAGCTAGGTAAAACAGCGTACTCATAGGCACTATGTAAAAATACTCTAAGATTAATAAACATTTGCAAACAAAACGAAATCATACAAGTTTTTACACAATTCAACGAACGAAAGTTTACTTGGAATATTCAACTGTGTGTTAAGTTTAGGTACGTAAAGTATACGTGCAACTGGTTCAATGCAAAATTTAACAACGGAAATTGCTTTTGTTGCTGTTGTGTGTTAATGGCAATTTTTTTCTTACATTTGCTAAAAAAAACAAATTTCGTACTTTACGAGATAGGTTTTAAGGTAATATGCACTATGTTAAGATTACACAGTTATATGGCGTTTGATACGCTTTACTTGCTTGCTGGCTTTTCATACAGACACACACAGAGATTTGCTGGTAGAGAACACTTACACAGTAGGTAATCTACGTCCTTTGGAATCATACAGTGGATAATAGTATTTGTTCCTAAAGTATTAAAATTTAGAAAAAAAAAAGTAAATAAAAATCTGGAAAATTATAATTAAGTAAATTCTACAAAGTTCAACATTCGATTTAAACTTTGTAAAAAATAAGAGAGGCAGCAAAAAAAATTAAAGAAAGATAAGAAAGTTTCGGTTGGAAAGTGGTAGTTTTAAGTTTGTTTTACTGTAAAAAGCGTAAGTCAGTAGATGACTTGAGGGACATTTAATGAAATTCGAATTCAAAAGTTCTTTTTGGGGTAAAGTGTTAGCAACATTTGCTGTTATTGGATTTTTGGGTTGGTTTTCTTTGTTAAAAATCACAATTTGATACAAAAATATTTAGTTGACATTGTAATACTGAATAGTCGTATGTGCTGTAGGTTACCATAGCACTTACGTCAAATCAATATTCTTTTTTTTTTTAATATCAGGGGTTTCGTTTATGTTTTTAGTTGGCTACTTTTTTTAATATTTTTATTTTACAATACGTTTTTGTTTTGATAATAACTTACGGTTTCGGTAATATCGTATTGTTCATATTGTCCTTCCACTGCAAGTCGGACACCAAATTTGGATCGGGCACTGTGGGTCTGCATGTTAAAATTAATGATTTTCCAACCGGTTTCCGTTGGACTTCTTGCATTGGAAAGATTTCCAATTTTGGTTGAATTTCAGCGTGTGTGAGGTCTAAAAAAAGTTAAAATTATTATTTTGTAGATTTTTTTTTTCAAATATAAATGAGTCTGCAAAAACTTTTAAAAGACACAAAGAAGAAGCGAAATTTTTAAATTTCCAACTTCAGTATAATAATTTCTGTTGTAAGTATCAATCAACCACTCTTCTGTCAACGCTTTTTTTTTTCTTAGCATTCGCCAGAATGTCTGCTTCTGTCATTAACACATGTTTTGTTTTTTTAAGAGTCAGTCGTTCTTGAAACATACAAAAAACTAGAGAGTGGACTATCTTCGGCTATACCGAAGCTGAAATACCCCCACACAGTAGGAAGAAGTACCTCGAACATATAAAAATGTGGTCTCAAGACCCTTTTTTGAGCCAATTATAGGTGGTTTTGGAGCCCGGACCATGTCCAAAATCCATTTCTAAACATTTCCAATCAAATCCACCGAAAAAAAAAAATTGGTCTCAAGACCCCATTTAGACCCTTATATATGTGGCTTCGGAACCTCGGACCATGTCCCAAATCCATTTCTAAAAATTTCCAATTAAATCCACCAAAAAAAAAAAATTGGTCTCAAGACCCCATTTAGACCCTTATATATGTGGCTTCGGAACCTCGGACCATGTCAAAAATACGTTTCTAAACATTTCCAATCGAATACAACAATAAAAAATTTTTACCTTTTTTTTCGGTGTATGGGAGCCACGCCCAGTTTTTGTCCGATTTGGCTGATTCTCGAACTTGATCTCAGTATTCACGAGAAAAACATGTACCCAAAGTTTCAAGTCGATATCTCCAAAACTGCGACCGCTATCGTGCGGACGGACAGACGGACAGACGGACAGACGGACAGACGGACAGACGGACAGACGGACAGACGGACAGACGGACAGACGGACAGACGGACAGACAGACGGACATCGCTAAATCGACTCAGGAGGTGATACTGATCAAGAATATATATACTTTTCCATACCGGACACGGCTCCTTATGGGCGTTACAAACGTTGTGACAAAGTGAGTATACCCTGCCACAGTGAGTGTGGGGGTATAATTATATATGCCTTGGCAACTCTTAACAATTGCATGTACTGTTAATCATAATTAAAATGAAAAGTCCAGCTGTTTTGAACATTTCCAATAACAAGTAAAACAAAACAAAACCAAACAAGAAGAAGAAAACATTTCTGAAATGAGTAATTGCTTATATTAGAATACACACTCGTATTTCATACGTTATGAGCATTTTATATGTCAAAAAGTCAATTTTTGCCACACATATGTTAAAGTTCGAAAGATTCGTATATGATTTTCATATGCCCTGTACACAATATTAGCTCAATTTTCAATGCTCCGCATAATTGCCATGAATTTTCAATGAATCAACAATAATTTTTGCCACTCTCGTTTGGAAATTTATAACACTCGAGCGTTTTGGATGTTTTGTCGAAAAATGAATTTAACATGTGTCGATTTCAAAACGAAACAAACGCAAGAATGAATGAAATGACATTTCTGACAGCTGCCTGAAGCGGAAAATGTCGGAGGGCTGTTTGGAATATCCACTATTAAATTCGTATTTTATCGTACATAGTACACCAAAGCACTGTTGGATTTCACTAACATAATTTTAGTGTTTTGATTCATTTTCAACGATCTAAAATTGTGTTTTGTTTACATTGATGCGCACACTTTACCCCCGCCATTTCAATAACAAAAGTTGTTTGAAATTTTTTCTTTGGCTTAGTTTTGGTTTGTTATTAAATTGGCAACACTTCTGCTGAATGAAGCTGTCAAATTGTTGTCCGAATTGCCATTCGGGTGGATCTTAAAATGTAGTGTGAAAAATGTCCGAGAATATTTACCAATTTTTGAAATATTGAGAACAGATTTAGGGTATTTAGAAAATACATTAGGTTACTTAATATGTAAGCATATTTTAGGTTATTTTCATGATATCAAGGGGATTCATTTAAAGTGGGAAAGTCCTCGAAAAAAGTAAACTGTTTCCGAGTAAACTGTTAATGAATTTCCCTATTATTTTTGCATTAGAATTGTACTTTAGCCACGACCTACTTAATGACAGAACGAACTATTAAATAAACTAGAGAGTGGACTAACTTCGGCTATACCGAAGTTGAAATACCCCCACACAGTAGGAAGAAGTACCTCGAACATATAAAAATGTGGTCTCCAGACCCTACTTTGAGCCAATTATAGGTGGTTTTGGAGCCCGGACCATGTCCAAAATCCATTTCTAAAAATTTCCAATTAAATCCACAAAAAAAAAAAAAATTGGTCTCAAGACCCCATTTAGACCCTTATATATGTGGCTTCGGAACCTCGAACCATGTCAAAAATACGTTTCTAAACATTTCCAATCGAATACAACAATAAAAAATTTGTACCTTTTTTTTCGGTGTATGGGAGCCACGCCCAGTTTTTGTCCGATTTGGCTGATTCTCGAACTTGATCTCAGTATTCACGAGAAAAACATGTACTCAAAGTTTCAAGTCGATATCTCCAAAACTGCGACCGCTATCGTGCGGACGGACAGACGGACAGACGGACAGACGGACAGACGGACAGACAGACGGACATCGCGAAATCGACTCAGGAGGTGATACTGATCAAGAATATATATACTTTTCCATACCGGACACGCCTCCTTATGGGCGTTACAAACGTTGTGACAAAGTGAGTATACCCTGCCACAGTGAGTGTGGGGGTATAAAAAAAAAATCACTGCAATTGCTGGGAAACTTTCTTAATATTGACAGCACTTATCTCATCGAAATGTAAACAGCTTCATTCAATAAAGTGGCAACTCTAAACTGAAATAAACTTTTTACAAACAAACAAGCGAACACACAAAAGCGAACTCCAACATTTGCAAACTTTTGGCCAAGTGTCAAGTGTAAAAGCGCAAAATGTGTTGCCAACATTTAAAAAAAACTAGAGAGTGGACTATCTTCGGCTATACCGAAGCTGAAATACCCCCACACAGTAGGAAGAAGTACCTTGAACATAAAAAATTGTGGTCTCAAGACCCTATTTTGAGCCAATTATAGGTGGTTTTGGAGCCCGGACCATGTCCAAAATCCATTTCTAAAAATTTCCAATTAAATCCACAAAAAAAAAAAAAAATTGGTCTCAAGACCCCATTTAGACCCTTATATATGTGGCTGCGGAACCTCGGACCATGTCAAAAATACGTTTCTAAACATTTCCAATCGAATACAACAATAAAAAATTTTTACCTTTTTTTTCGGTGTATGGGAGCCACGCCCAGTTTTTGTCCGATTTGGCTGATTCTCGAACTTGATCTCAGTATTCACGAGAAAAACATGTAAAAAAAGTTTCAAGTCGATATCTCCAAAACTGCGACCGCTATCGTGCGGACGGACAGACGGACAGACGGACAGACGGACGGACAGACAGACAGACGGACATCGCTAAATCGACTCAGGAGGTGATCAAGAATATATATACTTTTCCATACCGGACACGCCTCCTTATGGGCGTTACAAACGTTGTGACAAAGTTAGTATACCCTGCCACAGTGAGTGTGGGGGTATAAAAATGAACCTAACATCAAAGCGCGCGAAAACAAAATTGCACTTAATTCCATTTTTTGTAATGAATTGCAAGAGAAACAAAAGCCCTTTGGTCTTGATAGTAAATTAAAAACAATAATAATAATTTTCTGCAAAAATGAGAAGAAATTATTTAAGTAAATTGTGGAAAAACTGGGAAATTAATTTGCAATCATTCATAAATATTTTTTTAAATTTTTTTTAAAGGAAATACCATTTTTAATCCTAATTACTCGATTAATAATGAGCGCGATGCTTTTGCGCAGAGCTTTAATACGCCATTACACTCATTATAATTGTCCCATTTTATGAAACAAGCTTCATTTAATTTTCCTTGTTACACATGGAATCCAAGTATGCTTAATAGTCCCACACCCTCCTCGCACACAATAAAAAGCTTTATTTATGTTTTACTATATATTTTTATACTTAATCCTTTCACATTTTTAAAAATATTTTTTCCCTTACTTAACATGTATTACAAAATACCCTTTCCACACATACACCATAGCTTAAAAAAAACAAAAAGAATTGTGGAAACATAAAATAAGTAACTGGCGGTCGTGGGGATAAAGCAAAAAACATGGTTGCCAACAGTTTATAAAGTACAAAAAAAAAAAGAAAGCTACACCCTGCTTTAGTACAAAATTTATGGTAGTCTGCTTATTTCGCAGTTATTTAGCCAACGAACATATTTAAAAATGACTAAACAAAAAAAAAAGTAAAGAGAGAAAATATAGTTTCCGTTAACATTTTTTTCCACTTTACAATTTATTGAAATAAAAAAAAACTATTACAACAAAAAAAAAAACAATTCAACCTACTCAACCATTCCTGTCCCTAAGCTAGAGATTTACTTTTTTCCAAGAATTTAAAACACTTTGTTGTGTGGCCCATCTTTATGTTTGCAAATAAAAGTCAAATGACTACCTTTTTTCCGTTATTTGCTGCTACATAGCACGTTTATAAGAAGGAAACTGCACGCTTTTCCTTTAATTTAATTGGCTTGTTGGTTTGTCATTTTATTATCCTCTTTCATTAGCAGCGTTCTCTCGTCTACTTTTACTACTTCGTTGTTGTTGTTGTTGTTGCTGCAGCATTTGGCAATGAAAATGTCTGCCTTGTTGGGTTCTTGTTCTTTATTTTTTTTTTCAATTTTTTTTAAAACCCCTCTTGAAAAAACGCAAAACAAGGTTGCCCAACAAGCAAAAGCACTTAACAATAAAATTTGTTACTTTTTGCAGCTTCCTCTCTCTGCTACTGTTTCCACTACTTTTTGTCCATTTTGTGGGGTTCTTCTCGAGCGCCTAGCCCAAAGATTGTGGACACATTTTTCTTCAGTTTTTATTAGTTGTTTGGGTTTTTCTCATTTTGTTGTTTTCCCCACTTTTTTTTGTGTTTGTTTGTGGCTTTCCCGGAAAACATGTGACAAGTGTGTATTTTATGGGAGTCTCTCGGTATGGCAAATTCTGCGGCTAATTTGCGGTGAGGGCGGAATTTTATTTGATTAAAGTTTCTGCGGTATTGAGTTCAACAAAAATAAAATTAATAATATGGAATGTGGTGAGAGAGCTTTCGGTTTTGTAAACATGATGGAAGAGTAATCGTTTTTTTTTTGGTTCTGGGAAAAAAAAGAATTTAGTTGTGATAGAAGGGGAGAAGAGACTTTTTATGAAACAACTTTAGTAAAATTATTAAAAAATAAAAACTATCTAAGAACTTTCTTTTCTTTTCCATTAATGTTCTTAAATGGATCGTAGCCAAATACCAAAACTAAAACCAATTCGAAAGCGCAATAAATTATCAGCAATACTACGTTTCTAATTACTATGGCAGCGTATATCATTGCCATGTCAAAAAAAGACGAACAAAAAAAAAGAAGAGAAACAAAAAAGCCGACAAAACCATAAATTAGAAAAGCATCACAGCTGCAGTTTAGCTTTGAACTTGAATTGGGTCATGTGAACCCGAGAAGACTAGAGGAGAGAATGAAATAAAATTGTAATTGCCTTTTGCTGCAAAAGATGCTAGAAAAGTGAAGTTAGTTTTAAAGAGGAAACTAATTTAAGAAGACCAACTTTTCATTAATGAAGTGCGAAGCTCAACATTAAATTGATAAAGTATGAAATGAAATTACCACTATGAGTCGGTTCAAAAGTCCCTCTCTGACAATATCAAGTTTACTAACTAGACATTCTATATTAAGTAAGTGCCACTTGCTTTTACTTTGAGTTAATTGAAATTTTGAAGTTGTGATAAAGTGAAAAAAATACTGTGTACAAAAGTACTTACTATCAAGTTGAAATTACTTTTTCCCTTTATGCAATTTCAAACAAAAATTACCTTTGGACCGCTTTTGTTTTGGTTTTTTTTCCGAGTGGGCAATTTTGTGCGTGGCAGGCTTTTACTTTTTTTTTTTTTGGCATAACTAGCCTAACGACATTTACTTCTAGCTGGTTTTCCACCATCAAAGTGCTTACTTTTGTGGTGGTCGTTGCATTTTACACGGGCCATATACATAGTTGGTGAAAGGCAAAAAGTGTGTAAGCCTGCAGGCAGCACTGTGAGCGTATAAACGTCAAACAAAGCTAGTCAAAGTGGGGTCAAAATCAAAGCCGTGCACTTTTTAGCGATTTAGTTTTTTGTGTAGTGGTTGAGCAATAGTTGCACTATTCACTTTATGAAGTTTTAAAAACATGAACGCTTTTTTGCTTTCTTGGTAGTGGTAAGGAAAATTTCGGTGTTAATAAAATTTGTATTTTCACAAAAATTGTGGTGATTACTTTGTCGTAGAGGCAGACATTCACTTTCTTCGCATATGAAATTTAAAATAATAATTTGCCTTTTGTTATTTGGAGGAAGTCAACATTTGACCTCAACTTGCGCGCGTGTGCATCGCATTTGTATTGTCAGCGCTTTGTAAATGTCAACTGATGTTTACTCATGCCGCAGGGACAGTTGGCTTCTGTATGTGACTTTTTTTTTAATTTAAAATATGATTAAATTATCTTCTACTTTCCGGCTGTTGGAGGGCAATTAAAATCAATTTAAATTAAAGAAACGACCATATTAAAATGAGTCAGTGCCAACAAATAGTAAAGTGACTGCGCAAATACTCATACTGTCGTATGCAAATGACAGTTATATGGTGCGTTCCGTGAAACGCTTTAAGCGCTTAATTAAGTGCAATTACAAAAAAAAAAAGGGTAAAAATATAACTGAGTTTATTTAAATTAATAAATTAATTCCAACAAGCAACCACCAAATGTGAGTCAATAAATATGTATTTCCAAACAAGTCATACAAAAATGTCGCATGTTTTGTCACAAATTTAAATTTGTACACAACAATGTGCACGCAGATGCAGATGTAGTATGTATGTGCGAAAAAAGTGGGTATTTTAGTAGTTACATTTTGGCCACAAAAGTTTTTTTGTATTATAAAAAAATTGCATAAATACGTGTTTGTGATTTCATTTCACTTATTTGTTTCTCTGATTAATAAAAAATAACTGATATATTTGACAAAAAATAGAGAAATACTACAATATAAATCAATATTGGCATGAAAACAAAAACGCGTTACTATAGGAAAGTTGCAGAAATGCAAAAGTGGAAAAAAACACATGAAGTGATACCAAAATTATTTATATTTAAGTACTTGAGTGCATTTGGTATTTTTCAAATTGGCTGGTCGAACATAATCTTGAAGGGTGGATAAATCTAATCATTTTATGAATCGAGTACAGTATTTATCAGTGTTGGCAATCAAAACCGTAACGAAAACCGAAATCGAATGAAACCGATTCAATTTAGGGAGCGAAACCGATTCGTCGTTAACGATTGAATGGGTTCAACCAAAACCAATTGAAAAGGGTACGGGTTTAAATCGGTTTTCAAAACTAAATATTTTAAAATATTCAATAAATCTTTTTATATTCTTAAATTAGTTCCTAATATTTTTTGTAAATATCGTTTTCATTTTTTTTACAAATAATTATTTAAGGTACTTTATGTTCTCAAAACTAGAGAGTGAACTATCTTCGGCTATGTCGAAGCTGAAATACCCCCCCAAATTTGGTTTCAGAACCGCATTTTGGCCTATTTATATAAGGTTTTGGATCCTCAGACCATGTCTGAAATCCGTTTTGTAAAAATTTCCCATCAAATCACTAAACAAAACTTGGCGTTTTGAAGCGTTTTATATGGTTTTGGAAAAGAATTTTCGTTTTTATACCCCCACACACACTGTGGCAGGGTATACTCACTTTGTCACAACGTTTGTAACGCCCATAAGGAGGCGTGTCCGGTATGGAAAAGTATATATATTCTTGATCAGTATCACCTCCTGAGTCGATTTCGCGATGTCCGTCTGTCTGTCCGTCTGTCCGTCTGTCCGTCTGTCCGTCCGCACGATAGCGGTCGCAGTTTTGGAGATATCGACTTGAAACTTTGGGTACATGTTTTTCTCGTGAATACTGAGATCAAGTTCGAGAATCAGCCAAATCGGACAAAAACTGGGCGTGGCTCCCATACACCGAAAAAAAAGGTAAAAATTTTTTATTGTTGTATTCGATTGGAAATGTTTAGAAACGTATTTTAGACATGGTCCGAGGTTCCGAAGCCACATATATAAGGGTCTAAATGGGGTCTTGAGACCAATTTTTTTTTTTTTTTGTGGATTTAATTGGAAATTTTTAGAAATGGATTTTGGACATGGTCCGGGCTCCAAAACCACCTATAATTGGCTCAAAATATGGTCTTGAGACCACATTTTTATATGTTCGAGGTACTTCTTCCTACTGTGTGGGGGTATTTCAACTTCGGTATAGCCGAAGATAGTCCACTCTCTAGTTTTTTCATAGTTTTATATGGCTGGGCTTTTTGTTCGATTTAGCTGATTCTCGAACTTTTGAGAAAAATTTCACTTCGATGTCTCAAAAAAAGCATTCCAACCGCTATCGTGACGAACAGACACGGATATGGCTAAATCGGTTTTCGATGCTGATCATGAATATACTTATACTTATCCACACCGGACATGCGTCCTTATGGGCGTTTCAAACGTTGTGACAAAGGTTATATACTCTGTGTGGGGTATAAAAACTAAAAAAATTAAGCAGACATTTGTTTGAAAGGGCGATTAGATAAGGAAATTCGGTAAATTTAGTTAGATTTACACCCTTGATTTATATTGAATTGATAAACCTAAACCGAAACCTTTTCAATCACTCCAACTAACCGAAACCTTTTCAAAATCAAGGAGCAAAACCGATAACCGCAACCTATTGCCAAGTGGGAGAGAAACCAGAAACCTTTATTCGATTCGGTTGCCAGCACTGGTATTTATATGTTATCTTTTCCATATCGTAGGCCTTTAAATTTTTGTAGTGCCATCTAAATTTACGATGTACTTGAACTTAAACGTAAAATATGTAAAAGTACAAATATTTTACTTACAAAATGTTTTTATTTTGTAATTCTCAAAGTAATTTTTCACATAAGAACTCGTATGAAAAGAAATTCTGGAAATATTCTCCTTCGAACAACAGAGAAATAGAAAATTGTACTCAATTCACAGTTGTGGTTTTGCATATCACTGACCCCATGCCAGACATGAATTCGCCATGTTTTATGGTCTTTGTGGGCGAAATATAGATGAAAGGAAATGTGGTGGCTTATAAAACTAAAGCACACTGTCGTTGTGGTGGCACTTTAGTATTGAATTTCTTAAAATTTCGTCCACAATTTTCCTCAATTATATTTATTTTTATATGTTTTATGTGTAATACATTCTACACAGCAATTATGTTTAAATTTTAAATGTTTTATTTTTTGTAACTGTAATACGTATTAAGGGTTTAACCTCACACACACACACACATTAAGGATTAAACTGACGTTATCCTTTCACCATGATGGAATATTCATCAACAACAAAAAAAAAACGGAAAAAATAAAATGAAATACGCAGTGACGCACTTAATGCGCTTTGTAAATATTGAAATACGTTTACCCACAAAGTGGCCATTTCGCAATCACAGCTATCTTTTTTGGAGAGTTGCGTAAATAGCGCACAGTCAATTCACATGTACAGTAAACGCAATTTTCGTATTAATTCATTTAAAAGGGCGATTGAATGCAGATTTACTGTTGACACGCACACTGATACAAAATATTGGAAAAATTGTATTATTGATGTGATATTGTATCTTGGATTAAACTAGAGGATCTAGTCTAGAAGCTTAAGATTCTAAGTAGGAATACTATTTTTTGCAAAGGTCAGTTGCAACTATCCAAGCAAAATTTCCTTATCCAGATGGCAATAAAATTGTAACACAACAAACAATAAGCCGAACAAAAAACTCTACAAATTGCGCCAACAAATTGCTTTTCCATTTCTCCACATTTTCCTCTTGTTCATGCGCTTTACACAGAACTCCGCTTTACAATAAATAGTGCATTCCACCCAGCAATTTGCAACACAGTCAATAAATTAATTTCACTCAACGCCATATTGAAATGGTCCGTTCGTGCGCCATTTTAAATTTCATTCATTTCCGGTTAATCTTTTTAAAATTTTGTATGTGTATTTTCTGGTGGCGTCAGCTTTCGCGGTTTTGGTTGTCTGTCCGCTTGCACATACAAATACACATATATGATTGCATATGTGGGAGAGTGAGAGCGCACGCGTATGTGTGTGTGTGACTTGTGATAATTTTTAACTACTATTTATTGTACGAAAGTACTTTTTGCAATTTATGCAGTTACTCTGTGTGTTTTTTTTGCTGTATTTTCCAAACGACCGCTGATGTGTGGCCGGGCAAAATGAGATTATTCAAACAGAATGAATGTGTGGAGACTTCCGTGTGTGAGTGTGCCTGTTTGTGAGCTTGTGTATATTGTTAATTTTCGTATTTTCACATACTTGAAGGCGTAATAATAGTTAAATAAATATTGCGGTTTTTTTTTACCCATAAAGGGGATAAGAGAAGTTCAAGTGGGTTGGCCCAGTTGGCTAGGCTTTAACTGAGCGCAGTGGTAAATCAGCTGTGAGTTAATGCTTTTCGAAATGGCCACAAAGCGGCTTAAGTATCGGTATTGCGCGTGGGCTGTATTTTGTTTAAATTAAAAACTTTATATGTGATGAGCGGGGGCGCTTTTTTTTAAAATTATTTTGCGGTTTTAATATTCTTTTTTGCGAAACATTGCAGAGTGGATAAACATTTTAATGAGCACTTAAATTGATATGCGGTTCTTCCACGAGTGGTTGTGGGGTGCTTCTGATGTGGCTTACCAGGTGGGGGGTTTGGTTGAAATTTTAAATATGAACCGAAAGTTTCATAATTTGCCGTGAAGTATACTACAATAGTCGTTCGGAACCGGTAGGACTTGCACTCAGATTTATGATTGCGGGTGTTAAGGATCTCTTAAAAATAATCGCATGAGCTTGTTTATGGCTTTGCGCAACCTCTTTTTTTTGAAATATTGGAAAAAATCCAATTAATTTTTATTAAAATATTTAAATAAAAATTCGACCAAAAGTTTTTTGAAATTTCTTTGGAAAATCCTACCCATTTCCGAAATTGCCTATAAATTGTCCTTAAAATTCTATTCCTCATTTTTTATTCCCCACAAAAGCTCACGTGTTGCCTTTATCATTTGTTATTTCGATGCATTGTTTTTGGCTTAAGCCAGGAAGTGTCTCAGGAATACGTTTAATACCCTGGGCGCGTCTGACAGCAACAATTACCAAAGCAATGAAAACACACACACACACATACACTTAAACACATATGCAAAAAGAAAGAAAAAAACCTACACGTACATGCCTATAGGCTAACGTACTAACGCACACTAACCATATGAGACAAAACAAAAAGTCTCGTCCACGAAAATGATGCCTATTTAAAAATTCAAAAAGCATCCTTGATGCGGATGCAGCTTGGTCTGATTGCCGCAACAGCATGTCCTTTGTAACGTTCGCAAAACGGAAGGAAATTCGTTTCAACGAGCATGTGTGTGTGTGGGCATGTGAGTACTTGTGTGTGGGAGTGAATACTTTTGTTTTTCCTTGCGACACGAGAAATGCCTCAGCCGTAAACATTTTATTAGTTCGATTTGAAATTCCGCTCACATGTGCCGAACAGCACGGAGGCGGTTGGCTGCCGCCACTTCCGCCTGCCTGGTGGTGTCTCCGGTGGTGGCTCTTTTAGAACAAATAAAAAATGCGAATGACAACGACACTGTGTGTGGTCGTGCCGAAATGTAGACTGCGCCAAGACGAACACAAGAAGAAAAAGTATTTTTGCAATTTGCTTTGGCAATCCGGATTTTTGCTTTTCACCCAAGACAACTCTTAAATATGGCCAACATGCAGGCAGCTTGTAAGACGTCTATATGAATACACAGGTTAACTGCTGGAAATGAAAAATTTACCAGTAACAGCTTTGCCAAGTCATAGGCCCCCAAGAGGCCTGCAGCAATCGAGCGAACAAAAACTGCTGAGCCAAGAGTTTGGCATATTTTTAGAGGTTATCCGCTTCATCATCAGCACATCGGCAGTAAACTATTATGCCCGAGCGATTCAGTGTTTTGTTGTTGTTGTTGTTGTCGGTAGTCATCGCCAGTAACAGCGCATAAAATCAAAAGCAAACATGTCCTTGTGCTACCCCAGCATTAACGGAAACTATATTAGAGCAACGTCGTCGCTGGGTTTGCCTTGTTTGCTTGCAGCTTAGCTTAAGCACCTATAAATATGCAATGAATGTCGTTTAAAAGTCATTAATACATGAGCGCGTGCACTCAGATGCACTTGAGGCAAATACATGTCGTTGTTGTGTCTATGCTGATAGTGTGAAACCTTTTTTTTTTTCTTTTTGTTGGCTTCAAGTATTCGGCCAGTGTTTCCTGTGACTCTGCGAATTTCCTGCAATTTGACCTCGAGCCAAAAGTCTGTATGGAAAAAAGTCTTCAACTGATTGACACAAATCTCGACAGCACTTGTTCACACTTGCGAATCATGAAAAGTATTTTAACGGCACTTTTGCGATGAAAGCAAGTGTGCCAACAAACAAGAGAAAACTATGCGGGAAATTGTTCGATTACACTAGCGACTTTCTGCGCCTTGACAGTTGCAGAACGGCAGCTGCAGAAACAAAAAGAAAGAAAAAACCAGCAAGACCGAGAAAAAGGCAGCACAAGAACGGGGCAAATTATGCCGACCTAGAAGCGCAGGCAATTTTGCCAATCGAGTTCAGAAAGTCTCAATTGCAAATCAATGCAATTTTTAATGAGGTCGCCAGGCAGCCGTGGAGAAAAGCGAATGTGTTCGGTATTTGGGGGAATGGGGGTATGGGGTGATATGGGGGGAATTAAATCATTGAACAACAATCAAAGATGGCGCCAAAACGTTTTCGAAATTGAAAAGAGTTTTAGTTTTTCCTACACTTCTTCACCATCCACTATTTTCACTATTCGCTGTTGCAAGAAGTGCAAGTAAATAGAGGAAAAAAGCAGTGAAGTTAAATCAAAACTTTTGGTTTTACATTTGCGGGCAAACAGTGTTGGCAACAATTCAGCGGGCGAAACAAGCGGTTTAAACAAGTTTTCGAAAAGTATACAGTTGCATTTAGATTATAGAAGAAGCAAGTGGGCAAGTGTAAAACCCTAAAAATACAAAAAAAAATACAAAAAAAAAATCCAACTGACGGAAGAAGATGGAGCGCGCACGGAAATTGAAAGTTTCCTTCGACTTCAGTTGAGTTGAGCTTATTATGCTAAAGTTTTGACTGCATTTTTGGTGTTTGTTGCCAAAAGAATAAATAAAGAAATAAAAAGAAACGAAGAAACTTTTCGGTTTCCAACTTTTTGATAAAGTTGCACTGCGATGCGTTTTGGTAGGCTTTACCGGGTTGTTAGAAGCAAAGTAGTAAGGAAAAAAAATCTGTGGAAAGTACCATTTGAGGGGGCTTAAGTAGGTATTTACAATAGTTTTGGTCTTAGTTTGGATTCTTTTTTGCGCCCAAAAATTTAGATTGCATTTGGGGCATCAAAAAGTTTATGCTAACATTTATATGGAATTCATTCAGTGGCGAAGTACTTCGAAGAGTGACAGGAAACTGATGATAAGTATTCTAAGGAAATATTTCAAAATGCAGTTTAAAGCTTATTGCTCTTAAAGTATATTTTAAGTAGTATTAAAATTAACGAATTCATTTAAATAGAGAAAATCTCCTCAAAGACATTTCTATGGTGCGCCACCCTTTACGAAGTCCTTCCAACCATTCAATTCTATGCTTAAATAAATCATGCAACTTTGCAGAGAATCTCTTTGCAGTCGGTTGGTTTTATTTCGAATCAAACATTCTGACAAGTCTCCCAACTGCACCGCACCGCATCACATCGCATCTAACCACCGAGCTAGTGCCACAAAAGTAATTGAAAATCAATTTAAGCGTAACAAATTAAATTGAATTGATATGTGCAAATGATTGCTTGATCGATTGTGGATTGCGATTGAGTGTGCTCATATGGGTTTGTGTGTGTGATTGTGGCAGTGCCTTGGCAGTGAAATGATACTTTGGAGAGCGTGTGTGTGTGGTGTTGACGACATGGAAAGTGTACAATCAAAGCGAGTTAGTAGATTCCCAGTAATGCAGGGATTAGAGTTAATTTGAATTCATGGAATCCGTGGACACCACAAAGTGAAGTAGTGTGACATGGGACACTTAATTCGAAGTATTTATTTATACCGTTAAAGTGGTAATTGATGTTAATTGCTTTTGGCCATTAAGACAGAAACAGCACGAGAGTCAATTAGGAATTGTGTTTATAAAGGAGGGATGGAAGGAAGGAAGGATGTTGCTGTCATAAACTTTCAACTACTTCTAGAAAATCTTTGGAAAATATTCCACCAAAAGCTCATAATCTCTGTACCATTAATTAGCATCAATTTTTATAAAATTCAATACTTCTTTTCTATCTATACACTGCTTGCTGCCAGCACACTTCCCCGCGCCTTTTTGTGAAATATTTGTAAATTTTGCATTTCTCTGCAATATTTTTTTTTAGAAATGCTCATAATGACCGCAATGGAGCAGTCCGCATTGCATTTTGCGCTCCAATGCTCTGCTACTCAATTATTAATTAAATGACAATTTAATGAGTTCTTAACCGCGAGTGGGAGGCTGCGGGGCGCTCATGAGTCGCCAGTAATCTCATAGTGTGCGCGGGTGGCTACTCTCTCTGTGTCTGTCCCGTCTTTCGGATTTTGCTCTGTGCCATCGGAGAATTGGAATTGTCATAAGCGCTAATTTATGCAATTGAGCGCATTTGGACTTTGGCTGCTGCGGCGGACTGCAGTTGTGGTTTTGGTTCGCTTACAGCGAAGGGTGTTGGCTAGTGGTGGTTCCTTCGTCGTAATTAATTGGATTTGGTTTTGGTTATGGAGCTGAATATTTCAAATAACTTTGAACGATTGTTCCTGGGATTATAAATGCATTGGACTTTAAGCTACGATTCCATAATTGGAGATCATTATGTATTTTGATATATTACCACTCGATTGCATCGATTACAAAGTTGGAACATACCTGAAAGGAAGAAAAAAGGAAAGAAAATGTTAGTTCAATTACATTGAGTATGGTTGATATTAAGGGTAGTGGCTTAATTTGTTGAAACCTGATAAATTGTTAAATCTGGCAGCATTCATTCAGGCTTTAAGAATGGCATGGTAAGAAATAAGCAGGGATTAGTAGGATTGAACAAATAAAGCGAATGAAATAGTCAACATCACACTCATATCACACTCAAATCACACTCAAATCACACTCAAATCACACTCAAATCACACTCATATCACACTCATATCACACTCATCAAATATTCATATTAATATAGAAGGTATACTGAGCAGAACTACAGTAAATTTAATCGTTAGCAAACTCTTGTAAAATCTGCAAATAAATGCACTTTACCATCCATTTAATCCACTATCATATTGTCAACACAGCCACACAAATAAATGATTGTTTACTTATTTAAATTGATGAAAAATATTATGAAACTATTTTCTGTTAAATTAACACCATCACAAAGTAATTGACTTCAATTAAAAGTACTTTGTGGCATAATAAAAGGCACAAAGCACTCGCTGCGCGCAGAGTTGAGCAGTAAAAATTTCAATTGAAATTGAACGTTTCAATGGGCGCCTTCGGGCGGTATACTACATGCCGCAAGTAAGTGGAAAAGAATTTCAAAAAAAAAACATAAAATACAAGTGCAAATACACACTCACACATAGGCACTCATGCCAATATTCATAGTAAAATCGAATTCATTGGAATATGTTGGCAATGGAAATTCAAATGGCCGCCATATTGCTTTGGGGCGTATGATGTGGCGCGGATGTATTGCGAGTATTTTGTTAATTGTCTGCAATTGCAGTTTGAAAGGCATTGTTTGTGGGCGTAGTTATCTGTGTGCGCCGTTTAATGAATTTTATTCACACTTTTTTTTTTAATAACACATTGTTTTTTTATGAAGTTAATTATGGAAAAAATGAACATTCAATTCAAGTGTACTTTTGACATGATTAATATAAATTTAATTGCATATACTGTGGAGTACTTTTCAATAAAATTTATTCATTTTAAATGAAAAATATTGAAAAAATATTTCTTTATTCACCACACTGACTTTGTTCTTGGTGTTGTTGAAAAACAATATTTTTTTAACTTAATAAATATTTAAAAACTTTAAAATGTATTTACAAAATTGGGCCGAAGTCCCGGCGGTACTGCAATACCGGGCCAACCCGCGACAGAGGTGGAGCAAGCTCCTAGCACTCCGTCAATTTCCAAAAATCAGTTTAACATTTGTTGTCCTCCGATGGAGAATCTATCAGATGTTAAGCTGATAAGAACAGATACTACACTTTGATCTTAGCCATAAGGCCGAGAAGCGATAACATTCAAGGGCCAGTGGCAACTATTCATATTGGAACTCATATAAACCATATGAGAATTGCCATAAGAAACCAAAGTGAAATGATAAGATGATAAGAACATTGTATGAAAATTTCATAAAATTTTGTTTTGCCAAAAGGGGGCAGCTAGAAAAACAACAACAAAAAGAAACCAGCGCTGATATAGCAACAACAGCACAGTGTTATTTTTTCAGGTAGCAGTTTGTTGGGTTGTTTCTACTTTGTTTGACTACGACATTCGCATTGGTGTGATGGCACGTACTACTGTGAACTATTTGCTACGTTGCCAGAGTTGGCCAGCGTTCGACAAAATGCTGGCTTGAGTTTTGGAGAAAAGTGGAGCATTAAAGATTAACTCTTACATGAATATATTCAAGTCGAAAGAAATCTTTTTTTCACTAAATGAAAGCCTTCCTTCATTGAAATACTTTTTTTCTCCCACCATCCCCTCACCGACTTTACTTTTGTTTCGAATTATGTATGTCATTGTACATACTTTCCATACTTTTTGGCAAATTAATTCATCACACGCCATCGATCAAAATCATTGACAGGTCAATTGTCCCTGTCGACGTTCGTAATAAAGTTAATCTCAAAAAAGTATGCTGTTTGCCAAAAGACACATTTAATAGTATTCCATCATTTAATCGTACATATGTTTGTATGCTGTGCATTGTGCACGGAAAGGATGTATATAAGTAGCTCCTAGATTCGAGTTGCTGCCTTCATTAGTCGCATCAAAATGCGCCCGAATGCACTCAAACAGAAACGCTCTACCATTAAGCTGAAATGATCCGTCCAAATGCGTTGACAGCCTTTATACATACAATAGCAGCAGTGGTCGCCCTTAAGGTAATCCTGTCCCGAACTATTCGCCACCACGGTTGGAAGTTGTAATCGACCATGTGTGCGAGAGTGTTGGCAAACAGCGGACAGGTATAAAACGCCTGCGGAGAGACAAATCGATCATATTCCGCTGTCAAATTTCAAATTTCACAGTTGCACAGCTATGATAATTTCGCAATTTATGCGCATGCATATAAATGATTTGATGTGGCAAATGATGGATGGTGGCAGCAGCAGCAGCAGCAGCAGCAAGGATTATCCAAGTTATGGAAATTGGCATAAATTTTGTAAAATTAATGGACAGAAATCTCGTTACTGGATGATGGCGATGCAAGAGTGGAAAATTTTATTGGCATATTTGATTTGGTAATATTTTAGTGCACATATTTATCAATTCAATGGAACAGTGGTTGGAATGTTTAGCTCCTTTCGAGGTTTTAGTAAAATTTATAGCATAAATTGGTTTGAGTCCAAATAACAGTGAGGATGGCAAAAATATTTGCTTTCTCTCTCAAAGATAAAAACTAGAACAGCGTTGGTTGAATTTTTTCCTTTGGCTTGTGGTCCGAGCTACTTTGGCATAATTTCCACTGGAATTGTGTAATTGTAATGCTCGAACACAAACCTTAATGTTCATACAAAATGCCTATCATGTCTTTGTATCCTTTGTGGCCTTTGTAGTAGTGCCAAAAAATGCTCGGGAAACAAGATGGCATCAACAAAATTTAATTAAATTCCCACACATTACTCATTACTCAGATTTGGCATTGAAATTCGTACCAACTGCCAAAATATCCAAGAAGAAGTAGAGAAATGGAAATTTATGTGCCACAAATATTATGCCACACACACACACAGTCACTCCCTTTTTAATAGCGGCCACAAGCGGCCTACTAAGCAAAACTAAATGCCGCTTAAGTGCGCGCATAAATCATTAACAAAGGCATAAATTCCACCAAAAAAAAAAAAAACAAAAAAAGGAAAACACGCGAATGAGCGCTGGAATTTGAGGAGAAAACATTCACTGCGTTGCGGTTGCAAGATGTGGAGGCATTGTTCAGTTGGCTGCCTATGAGAGTGCGAGTGTCGCACGCGGAAAAGTGCCAAATGCCAAAAATAAACGAGCGCAGCATTGGCAACACTGCCGCGACATGAGTGCATTCAAAAATGCTATAAAATGTGCACTGCGTTTTGTCAACATTTCCAAGAGGATGCTTTGCTAATTTTACGCCCACTTTGGGCGGCCCTTTTCGTAGTCATCGCCAGCATAGCTGTTCTGTTGTCGTCGTCGTCATCATCACTGGCAGTGTTGGCGTAAATGGCGTGCATTTTCTGTAGGTTGACATGCAAAGCAGATGTTTGTGCTTTACACTTTTTTTTCGCAGCGAAGCGTGTGGAGAGAAAAGGGGAGTAGAATGCGGAGTGATGATGGTTTTTTATTTTCGCTTTTTTATTTTTTATAATTTTTTTTTTATTAAATGCTTAATTTTGAGGTCATGTGAAAATGCGGGAACACACCATTAAATGAGTGTGAAGAATTTTGAGCGCTCGCTGTACTTATGGCAAGTAGAGAAATTTAAATCTTTGTGGGCGGACAGAAGCATTTTAAATGAAAACATAAATTTCAATACAAATTGTCCAAATTTCTTTTCAATTTTTCAAAAGAATACCTACTACTATTTTTGGTACTTTTTTTAGTGTTTATGAGTATATTTTTTAGTACTATTTGAGTGATTATATTTAAAACTTGAAAGCAAAAACTAATACATATTTTATAAATTTATTTAATTTTTCAAACAAGTACCAACCACTTTTCTTTTTTTAGTACTTAGGAGTCATTTTTTGAGTACTCTCTATTTAGGCCATAATATTTTAAATTTAAAGAAATTTAGTACGAATTTTTTAATTTTTATAAAAGTACCACTATTATTTTTGGTACTATTTTTAGTACTTAAGTGTAAATTTTTTAGTACTTTTTTAGAAACAATATTTAAAATTTATCCAAAAAAATGAAATTTATATTATTTTTTGTTAGAAAGACCAATTAGTGATTGCAACAACTTGTTAATGAACTTAATTGTTTCTTTTTTTGAATATCAAATTAGCAAATTTTTATCTCTAAGGCCTAGTCCGAGTTCAAATTAATTACAAAAAAGGGCAAAATGGACAAAATTTAAATTTTCACACAGTCCCTTTCATAAAAGACAACTGGACTTGAATGCAGTGGACAAAAAACGCCATAAAGTAAGAAACAAGAAAACAAAAGAGGACCACACACGCACACACAGAAGTGCACTTAATTTAAGTCGTTTTCGCAGTAAAGAAGTCTGCCAAGGAACAAGTGGCCCCTCAGCGCTTTCTGAATTCACATGCATGGAAGATGAATTCTTTAAAAAACTGCAACTCTCACATGCATATGAAAAGATGAGAAACAAAAGTAACAGAAAAAAATACTCCTCTTTTGTCTACACTCATCAGTAACGAAAAAGTGAAGTTTTTCATGTTTCCTGCTTAAGCACTTAAATGTTACTTTTTTCCAGTAACTCCTTTTGTTTAGATTTTGCCACTCGCCCGCATAATTGAACACGTATTCATGCGGCTGCTCTTTCTCCTACTGAAAAATATTCAACGTTATTAACACTGTCATAGACGCAACATATATGTTTGCGTTTTTTTTTTTTGGGTAGACTAGCCTTTTGTATATAGTAAGTATATATTTAAAAGAGAGGAAAAAAAAGGATTAATGATGAAGGTGAACTGCGTCAGGTGCTTCAACTTCCGCTTTTGTGTATATTTTGTCGGTGTTTTTTTAAATTTGTTTTTGATATTTGTGTAGTTTGGTAGCTATAGAAAAACGACTTAAAGCTTTGAAATATATAAAATAATAAATATATGTATTTATCATATCTTTTGGTAATTAATAATTCGTATTTGTTAATTAAAATGTGAAAATGTGAAAATTTTTCCTATTCAAAATAAATCTTCTTAACCTTTTTTGTAGTTCTAATTTGAAACCCATTTGAAACATTTTAAGTATTTCACAAATTACCCTTGCAACCGCTTTATAGATCATGTATGTCTTTTGTTGTATTTATGTAAACTACTCTGGTTGAAAATACCAATTTGGCCCCCAAAAACGAATATTTCATTTCAAAGCATTTCATTGTTTCATTCCATATGAATACAAAACGTTTCGATATGCATCTCACATGATGCTCGCCCCAACTGCCGTCTGCTTAAACTGTTTTAAAATGCATTTATGCCGTAATTTGGTATGTAATCGATACGTTGGCATCGCCTTGCAACTTCATCTTCATCTCACATTTACACAACAACGGCAAAGAGATCATTTCAATAACAAAATATGCAACCCTGAAGCATGTCAAACTTCGAAGAAGATTGTTCGTGATTGTAAGACCATGTCAGGGTTGCCATTGTGCAAAAGTTAAATGTATTTTCATGGGCAATTGGGACAAGTAAAGAGTATGCAAAAAATGGTTATAAATTGAAGTACTCCACAGGAAATTAAAGAAAAGGAAATTAAATATGTGCACAGTGGCTCGAGAAGTCAAACATTTGTTGAAGTGATTTTTATAGAGTTTTTACTTCAATTTAAAAAATACCAAACCAGCAATTTGTGTGAAACGACAACTCTAGAAGGCAATAATTTATCAGCTTTAAATTGAATTGTTAAGTACGTTTAACACAAAATGTAAAAAAGGTTCAAAAGAAGTGAAAACAATTTAGCCCAAAATTGAACATTTAATCCGTGCGATTCTTATCGCATATTAATTTTCCTTTAGGTGTCTGTCGAACATTTTCATATGCCAGCGGGCTTAGAGCATTCCCTCCGAAGAGGATGCTTGAAGAAATATTGTCTTTTTGTGTGTCGCCTTCTAGAGTGGAAAATTTAAATTTATTAGAACATTTTCCCAGAGATGCATCGTAAAGATAAATTTTACGATGTCGTTTATTATGTCTTCGCTGTAGGGTTGCACATTTTCGTACTGCGCTGTGCATTATTAATCAGAATGCTCTGTGATCTAGTTTGCCACATTATATTGTTACTTCTTATATTTTTCAATAACAAGAAAGAAGACCAGCATTTTTGGTTTGTACAATGTAAATTATCAACATAAATATTCAGTATTTTGTTGAAAAAGTAGTAGCATTAGACCGTAATGTGCTGCCACCATCCATCAACTTGTGGTTACTATTTTTCCATTCACGTTACAACATATTTATATTGAGAAAAATATGTTATGAAATTTCCAAAAATAGAATGAAATTTATGAGTATACAAAATTTATAGACTTCCATATTTGTAAATAGAATTGTTTGAATGAATGTCATGATTCATTTGAAATGTGTGTAACTTAACCTACAATGTTGCAAAAATTGACAAAGATTTATCTTCCATTCCATATGAATTGAAGTTTCCATAAATTGCCACTTTCCATCAACCATTAACCGCAAAAAAAAAAAAAAAAACAAAATACAAAAGTATGACACCCTTTTACTGATAGTATTTAACTTTTGCTACTGTTACTTCCAGCCACATTTTTTGCGCTCATTTTTCATGTCACTGCAATGCAACCAAGGCAATGCTGTTGTGCCGAATTTTCAATTTTACTACTGTTTTATATATTTGGTTGTTGTTTTTATTTTTTTTTATGAAAAACTACATTTGCACATGCAAAAGCCCCTCTGTTTCTGTTGGCCCCCCCTCGCATGGGTTCATAAAAAAATATTCTGCATACCACATTGCATATGCGCGTTTGCATTTTTGCTACTATGATTTTTTACTGCTGTTCACTTCGGTAGGGAAATACAAGTTTTTTCCTTTCTTTTTTGTATTTTTTTTATAAATCATTACATTCTTTGTGTACAGTAAATGCAGTGTCATGTGCATGAAAGGAGTATTTACGGTTCAATTGCTACATTTGTGTGCAATTTTTATCAACTGTGCAACAAACAATCGCACACATGAGCAAAATAAAAATTAAAGAGATTTTTTCGCATTGATTTTATTTATGCTTTATAACGCTTTTCACTGAATCTGTTGCATTTCCAATTTGGTAAGGATGGTGCATACCGAAAAAAAAGGCATTTCAAAAATTGTTGTGGTTTGGAATTTCATTTTTGATAAGCCACTTTTGACAGAGCGGCACGCAATGTGCAGATATGCATTGCCAACAACAAGGAGTAAAGTGAGTATGTAAGCGCGCCAAACAAATTGGAAAAATAGTAGGTGGCAGCAGTAGGTGGTAGCAGTTCTTTGGTAATATCTGAATTATTTAAGTGGAAAGTGCGGTTAACAATAATTGAAATTCAAATTTAAATGTAAAATGCGTACGAATGTGTTTTTAATGATTTCGCGGTTGTTTGCCATGTGGGCACCCTGCATTGGAACTGTAATTAATTCGATGGCGTATATATTTTGCTTTCATTTAAAGTGGAGGGAAATTTAAATTTTTTACTTTATTTACTTAATTTAATTTGATAGGATATAATTCTATACAAATAACAGTGAATCCCTTTATTTTATGGAATTAACATTATATCCTGTCATTCGCCATGAATTGAATATTCCTTTGACAAATTTAATACTTTTCTATTTTGGATACTACATATAACCAGAGAACATAGACGTGTGGACACAGCAATTGCTGTAAATTTTTAACAATAGGTACTGGCGTCATGTTGTTTCTGTTTTCTTTCATTCATATAGCAAAAAACCCCGAGGTATTGTCAAAAATTTACAGCAAATACTGTTAGCGGTCCTATTTTCAAAAAGAGTGGCCCCTATGTTAAAACCTAGTAATCCTTCTCCACTCGTCTATGCTCTCTGATATAACCACCCAAAATTTGTCTTCCATAATACTCAAGCAAGAGCGATTACATTACCCACTTCTACTACTATAAATTGTAAAGTTATCCCATCACATTTCGTTTGACAGTGAAGTGTAACAAGTGCACTGAACATAATTTCTCCATTATTGTCTATTAACATAAAAAATGCATTTCTATGTCAAGAAGTAATAAAAATTTCGCTACACAACCACCCTCGTAGTAAGTAGTAAAAACAAAAAGGAATTGAATACTAAAAAGAACCAACAAAACAGAACATACTTAATGCACAAAACCTTCACTCTATGTTTTGTTTTAATGCCAAAAGTAAAAAATAAAAAAAAAACAGAAAAAAGCAACCAAAATCCAAATTGCAGTCATACCATTCCCTGACAAGCCAAGCACCCACCCTCCGAGCATACACAAAAATACTACCACCGACATCCAAATAGATTCACCGCAGTACTCGCACTGCTTCTCCCCGTCATACCAGAGTAAAATACACCACAAAAGTAAGTGCTTTCCCGCGTACATCTCCGCATACATTTCACTACAATTTTTCTTCATTTAGTATGAGAAAATGCTATTTTAAAGGAAATTCCCTTGCGGCCCATTGAAGTCGTCATCAACATTTCGTGTTTCCACAATTTCTGCAACAGCCACTATGCGAAGCAAGGTACCTATGTACCTCGGTCTTCCTCTTTTTCGTTGCTTGCAATTCCGTAGTTTTAGTATTAAATGTCAAAAGTGCAGTTGTTTTGTCCAATAAAAAAAAAAGTAGTATTTTGGCAAATGTTTACTTTAAAAAACCGCACACATATACTATTTTTAGGAACAACTCATTTCTGTACTAGTTGTGTGCCTTTTCCAGCAATTTAAATGCAAAACGTTCAGTTCACAGTTTCAGTTTCCTACTTTTTTTTTTTTTTTGGTATGAAATTTTTTATTGGGAAAATTGCAAAAGTATTATTGAAACGAACACTCACACATACACAGGAACTATTAATTTTTATTATGATTACAGGAACATGACTCGAATTCTCTCACTCCATTAATGTGTAGGAAAAAGGGCATTAAACGTGCACTGCTCGTACGAAAATGTGTATTTTTTTAATGTGAATATTTCGGAAATTCTCCACTAGGGGAAATGGTATTGTTTTTGTGAAAGGAAATGAAAATTTTTAAATATAAAAAAAAAACATTTAAAAAAAAAATTGCAAATGAAAATTTTATGGAAATACTTACAGCTCTGGTAATTATTAAAAATTGTAATTTTATAAATTGCAAAAACATACCTGAAATGAACAAAAAAAAAATATTATTAAAAAATTGTATAAATTTTTATATTTTAAATTTAGTATTAAATAAAAAATTTTTTAATTTACAAACTATGTCAGACGGAAATATTTTTTATGAAATATTTCTGCTGGAAACAAATAAAAATTGTGCACTTAATTATGGCAAAAATTCTCATGAGGCTTCTAAAAAAAATGTATGGCGCTAAATGCAAAATATATATACTTATGTAAGTGTAAAGTACAAAAAATATGAGACACATAAAAATTTATGTCATTTGACGACTGACACAAGTTGAATTGCGAGCGATGCTGGGAAATGAAATTCGACATATGCCGAACATACGCAAAACTGCAGTAAGCGAAAAGAAGACGATGACGAAGAAGAGATGAGATGATAAAAAAAAATACGTATCTCCGTATCTCCTATTGTACTAATGGCAGTAGACAATCAAATGTAATGGAAGAGCAACAAAAAATAAAATGGGAAAAAAGCAGTAGGAAAATGCGTTTATAAATTACGACACATCTTCGCCATCCCCGAGCAGCCCCCACCAAGAAATAATAGATCCTTTACGATAGAAGAGTATCAACCAACAGCATGCGCCATTTCCAAACAACAGGGAGGTTAAGTGCTGCCTAAGAACAATGGGGGTAGGGGAGGAGGAGGATGAATCTAGGGCTGTTGTTATTGTTGTTGTTGTTGTTGCTCTTGTTTAGTACTCACTTGTGGGTTGTGATAGCAGTGGAGGGAGTTGGCATTTGTGTGTTACTCCATATAAATTTCAATTGTAATTTACATCAACGCTGATAGACAGTAGAAAATTATTTCACCAGCACGCTCTCAGGCTGGCATCATGATGTCAGCATGTGGGGTGGTGCCGCTGAGTGTATGTGGGGATAATTTTGTGTGTTTTCATTCAAAATATGTCATTTCTTCTTCATATAAGCAAATGACATTAGCGATAAATGCTCAGCCATTATTCGCATAAATAAAAGATGTAATGTAAAAGTTTTCTCATCTCGTATGGGGAAAATTGAAAGTGCGTATGTGTGGCTGCGAAAAGTTTTTTGGTGGCTCCTCACGAATTCCGAAATAACAATAATAATACACCCAAAGTGTCTAAGGATAATATCGTGTTGTGTGCTTTGGCTGGCGAATGCTTAGAGCCAAACTTGCCTATGCAAATTGAGATTTATAAGTTGAACTTTGGCAATAAAAGTGTATAAAGTGTATTTTACAGTTTCGTATTGAAAGAAAAGTTTTGCGCATTGTTGATCATAAACAATTGGATTTAGAAGTTTTTGGGTAAAGTCATTTAAAATGATATAAGATTATAGTACGAATATTGAAAGTGTGGCGGGATTATGCAAAAGTTTACATATTTTGAGTATGAATAATGCATTGAGTAAGGAGGTCGTTAGGAACCTACATTTAGGAACAAATACAAAATTGAGAAAAATCCCATTTAGGCTCTCTTCGCCAACGTGGCCACATAAGTGTAATGTTTTGACATTCAGGATTGTATGAGAGGTGGGCGTAAAAGTGGTCTAACCACGCTTATTTTTCACTATTATTTAATGGTTTGAAAATTCAATGGAATCAGGCAATGTTTACTATTTTTGGCCAACACCTATTTGGGCAGGCGACATGTGTGACAGGACTAACGTCCTGATCAGACAACACTAAAGTGGACCTAAAGTGTCCAAATTTTAGACTCCAAAAACTACTTTTGCGATTTTGACAAACGATTTGGCCTTACTTTCGGGCGTAAGGGTGCCAAAAAAGCTTATCGTGTAACAAAAGCATAAGCAAAGCCTTCGATTATCCAAATTTTTAAATTGCTGGTGGTGCATGGAATAGAACGCCTCCTTTAGAAGTGCATTACAGGATTAACAATTTTTATACCCTGCCTGTCCAAAGAGTATATGATTTTTGTCACACCATTTGTAAGGCCCACGCCCTCCTCCCATACAAAATGGCCCCAAATTTCTTTATTTTCGTAAATCTGTCGAAATCACAGACTTTTTTAAATGGATCGGGAATGAAGTAGAAATGAGAAGTATCGAAAAATGTTCGATAAAATATCGAAAAATTATCGATAAATATCAAAAAAATATTGAAAAATTATCGTTAATTATAGAAAATAGGAAATTTATCTGTAAAATATTGAAAAATTATCGATAAAATATCGAAAAATTATCGATAAAATATTGAAAAATTATTAATAATTATCGTAAATAGAAAATTTATTGATAAAATATTCGATAAAATTACAGAGAATGGTCTAAGAGCATATCGTACCAGCACGCATAGTTTATTTTAGCTTCTCTTACTATTTTTCCATTAATGTCTCACATATCAACATAAATTCCATTATTTTCCTAAAATTCTTCGTTCCTATCAACCGGATAATAAATCGCATTTTTCGATTATGTAAAATTTTAATAATGAAGTCTTCCTAATTTTCGTAATTTCGTACAGCCATTATCTTCCCAAAAAAAGCAATTAACCTATTTTCCAAAGCTGCCCGAAGCACCATCATTCCTCGGGTCCTATTCACACTACGGTATAAGCCCAATATAAGCACTAAATACACATAAACTTATCCACTGTCAGTTCATGCAAATTTGTTACCTGCAAATTCCTTTGCCCCACGCCCACTTTCCTACACTTTACCACCACATCCAACCAACTTCTTCTGCTACTAAACTATATTTAAGTATTTTTTAATTTGCCGTTCATTATTTAAGCTTATCAGCACACTCATCCCTTGTTGGTTGGCTGCTTTGGTTGCCTTTCTTTATTCCTTTTTCCCCACACAGCATACACTTTGCGCTATACTTAACAGTACAACGTCTTACTTTCAGCAGGTTCAACAATTTCCACACCATTTACATTTCCACGGGCTCACTGCTGCGCCCCTCTCATCGTCGGGCATATTGCATCCAATCAGCATTTTTCTCTACATTTTATAATCTATATGGAAAATCTACTCTTCCCTTTTTAGGTAAGCTTACAAAATAGCTTAAATGGGTCAACTTGTCTACTTACTTATTGCCAAAGACGCTTATTCTCTTAACTTCCTTATTTGCTGGTGCCTGCTGCAACTGCTGCTTCTACTGCTGCTGCTACGTTACTGTTTCTGCTGTTACTTTACTAATTCTACTGCCACTGCAACTATTTTTCTTTCGTGCATTTTTTTAATTTTCTGAAATGCTTCGACAAGTTTGGGTGGCAAGTGAAGTAGGCAGTGGATGTCTCCGGCACACAGAGCATTGCTACTGCAATCAAGCATCAGCGTATCAAGAGGCATCAGTGGCTGTTTTAAATGTTCTTTAAGTTGTTGTCGATTCTTTCTGACTTTTGCGACTATTCTCCTATTCCACTACTATCCTACCTACCTACCTACCTACCTACCTACCTACTCTTCATAATTCTGCTACTTTTGGTCTTCTTTGGTGTTTTTATTGTTGCAATTTTGTAGATTTTATACGGAATGCGCTCCTTAAGGGTATACTGTGCCACTACCGCTATTATCTTTCATTCGTGCATTTGCACATCTTGACGTTATACACGAGAGAAGTATGCTGGGATAGCCACATCAAGTGAATTATATGCAAAAGTGTATGCAAGCTTATGCAGGGAGCAAGTGGAGGAAGTACTTGGTGATTACCATATTTTTTTTATATTTTTATAATTTTTTTGTTGCTACTACTACTTGAATTTGGAGTGCTGTGTGAGTTGAGAGTTTGCTGAGGTATGACTTATTTTTGCATTTGTCATCTTTTAATTATTGTCTGCCGTTTTCTCATTTGTCGAATTGTGTCAAATGTTAGCTTGCTAACTTTAAAAATAGGACATTTTTTTATTTATTTAAAGGAAAACCCTTTAAGAAAAACAAAAACTTTTTGTTGGTCAAAGTTTAAATTCTAAAATTGAATGCAATTGAAAAGATCTATTTGAACAAAACTTGTACTGGTCAAGTATTAGTTTGAATGCAGTCAAAACCCAGTCGTACACTCAATTCTTAGCCTCATTAATTGCACTTAATCGGCAGTTCTGACTTCTTATAGCTTTGCAACAGAACCAAACTCAACTCAACTTTGTGTGGTCAGTTGGACTGTCGACTTTATGACGATGATGGTCGATTATGGCAAGTGGTTTCATTTCTCTCTTATTAATTATGAACATTAAAATTCCAAGAAAACTAAATGTCAACGTCGTTTGGACAACAGCAACAACAAGAACAGCAGCAAAGCAACCGACTTACCAACCAACATATAAGAATAAATAAATTACCAGCAGAGACGTTGAGCATAAATGACAAACAAAATTGAAGTCAATTGAAGTGACTTAAGAAATTACTTTCAAAGCAATGCAAAAGCAGAAGGGAAAGGAAAGGAAAAGGAAAACTATAAATGAGTTGCTTTCTATTTTCTATTTTCCATTTTTCATTTGTAATTTAATATTCCTTACAAAGTTTACACACTAATTACATGCCTTGTTTGAACAGGCAAATTAATTGAAATTAATTTTTTTCACAAATTGTATTGACTTTACTGAAATTAACATATATTAAATTACTTGCTACACATGAATTTCGTTTGTCGAAGAGCTCGATTATTATGCCATTCTCTGAAATTTCGCAGCTGCAATGTTTTCCTTTAAATATTTCAGAAATGCTGTCATCGCAGCAACAAAAGTTGTCTTGCCGCCATGGAGCCTTCGTGCCTTTAGGAGTGTTCTAAATACATTCAAGTGTTGCCTGTGCTCCATTACAGTATAGAGTGAAATAACAAGACTGAAAATTCCAATGATTATACAGCAACACTGCCATTTAGGGGTAATTCTGAAAACACAGAAGCATGAAACTGACTGACGCATGCTGAATGTGTTGCATGCAACTTTCTGAATGATCATCATCATCATCATTTGACATTCTTTTTTTTCGGTCTTTGTCTATATGCAATTATGGAGTCTCGCACTATGATGTTGAAGCGCGCTTATATTTCAAAGTGACTGTCACTGGCTGTATGCTCTTTAGTAGTTTTTTAAACAATTTTTTTTGGTTCAGTTTGTCATTTTCCTGCTGCCATTTTCACGATGCCTTCACTAGGTTGATGCTATTTTTGCCCTTTGGCTTCTTGGCACTTTTTTCTGTGTGTGTGGGGATCTGCTTTTTTTTTCAGTCACTTGATGGTGTTACTGCTGCTGCAAATGTCAAGTGAGCATAAAAATGTTGCCGCTGACATTAGGTATGGTTCGACGGTTTTTTTTTTGTATGTTAATTTTTGCTGATTTCATCTCGACGATGAGACTTTTTTTTTAGCTTTGAGTTTGGAAATTTAAATGTCAAAATGTTAAAAAGGTTTGGTTGGAGTAATTTTTTCCAATTTGTATTTTTGGTTTACTTGAAAAATAATTTTTAAACGATGAACAGAAATTGTGTTGGAATTTAATTGTCCTCAAATTGACATTTGTTCTAATTCATTCGGTACAGAGCAAGTATGCGAAATTTATTGATTTTTTTTTTGTTGCAAAGTTTTTCATTATGTTGCCACATTTTTAAGTTGTGGACAATGCGCTCATTTCTTAGCACTAACAGCACACACAGATTTACTAATAAACCTTCCCCCCAACACACACACACACACACATACTTACACAAATAGAATCGAAAATGAAAGCAGAAATGGCGTTTCGCCAATGTAGGTTACCGAAAGGAGCTTGTAATTTATCGCTGTGCTTGCACAAAAAAAAAAATCGAAACTTAGTCGCAGTAGAAAATCGTAGAAAATTGTGGAGAATGTTGTAGCAGAAAGTAGCAAAATTGTGGCCAAAGTGGCGTGTTTATGTTTCTATTTGTGTTTTGGCGGCCAGTGGACATAACCTTTTCTAGGACAATCGGCCGCACACTCACAGCCACACGTGTGCAGTTCGGTGGATGGTTTTGCTAAGGACCATTTCGAATGAATTCAATTAAAAGTCCAATTTATTAGTTGGTGATTCTTGCTTCTATTCAATATATTGCCAATTTGCCACTCTCTAATTGATCCTCAGTGAAATGACAAGAAAAGTTTTATAAAATGTCTAAAATGTTGCATTCAATGGATTCCCCTTTTAAATCCCTCCATCGATTTAAAATTAATTTAAATTACAATTGCAAATATATTCTCTGTTATTTTTTTTTGAAAATAATAATTCATTATCTTTTGCGCATTTAACCCATTTCATAATGTTCCATCACAACTTGTGATGTGATGTGATTTTTTAATAAGGGCGGAAAACGGAAGCAGCAACGAAGTATCCGGTTTCCTTTAAAACATCAACGATGCGATAAACTAACAAAAGTGAACCGAGAAGATAACAAAACTGCAAAGGAAACCCACTGTACACACTGTGTAAACCAAACCGAGTTGTTGCTGATACTGCAAAAACTCCATGGATGATGAGTGACGTCGTCAGGCATGTCAGCAGTCAAACTACGACAACAGAGCGTAGTTGAAAGCTTTCAACTGTATTTAAATTTCACGTTAATAATAAAGTTGCTGAACACGCCAACGTGGGAGGATGACAGAGAGAGAGAGAGAGAGAGAGAAATGGGCGCAAAACGATTATAGTTGGCAACACTGGCATTGTGAGGACATTGTGCTGCTGCGACAGCTCTGGTATGTTACAGTTTTCTAAAATTCATTTTATTCCTGTTTCTTGACATAATTTCACTTTTGTTTATATTTTAAATTAGAATAAGTGAGGAAGAAGGGGGGGGGGGGGGGGTTGCAGGATGTGCTGTTCTAACCATGCATGCAGATGAAATGGGAAGCAGTGTTGTTTTGGCAATCAGGGAAAATTCTCTTTCTTGGTTGCTGTTGCTGGTGTTGTTGTTGTTTGGCAGTTAATACTATTTTCCTTTCCAACCGATCAGTTACAAGAATTTGCGAACAAGTTTTGATGGTTTTTGGCTGGATTGTGATGGTTTCTGTGTGAGGAAGTTTTTTTTTTTTTGCTATTTTCTTTGTTGCTTACATCAAATTTGCTACCACTGCTGGTTGCATGGTTGGCTAGCTTATAATTATGCCGAAATTCATGAGGGCACATGTTCATTAAATTTGAAAGGTAGTCAGTCTCTTTATTTGGAATATGGCCTTAAGAGTATGCATTTTTCCCAATTCAAAGGATGCAACTACATAGAAAGTTTTTGAAATACATTTTTTTCCTGTCAGATAGGGCCCTCCTTGTCAATGTTTGATTACAGCAAAAGGATGAATTGTGTAAATTTACTTTACAAGCTTTCCAAAAGGTACAAAAAATTAAACTGCAACTTTCGAAAAAAATTATTTTCCAACCATGCAATGCTTTTTCCCTTCAAATCTCCAATGAAAATCGCCAAAGGCTTACAAATATTTTTGATGAAATAGCAAATCTGTGTAAAGTACATACAAGAAACATCGTTTAAATTGACAATTGACTATAATTGTATGTGCCCGTTTTTTCACAACAATTTTCATACTTTTTTTTACTCCTATTTTCCTATTTTTTAAACAGTTATTTGCCCAGTTTGTCCGTTTAAAGTTGCAAATTTTGCAAAAAAATAAATGGTTTTAGTTGTTTTTTTTTGCTTCGTACTAAAATCCTGAAAAATAACTGAAAAAAATGGTAGTGAAAAAATACTGGCTGGCAGAACGTGTGAAAAAAGAAAGAAATTCCCATGCAACAAAACGCATGATTTGGCAAATTTCTCAGGATATTTCTACCAACTAGGAAACAACACTGCAATGTATTTGACAGCAAAAAAGGGGAATAGTATTTTGCACTCACAACTTTTTTTTTAGTACGAACTCAAAAAAGTAGCAATTAATGCGCTATGTTGGCAATTTGAAAAAAAAGGATTTTTTTTTATGCTGCCAGTTGTTTTTGTTTTGCACGCAGTTAATTGCTTTTTGTGTAAATACCACCAAATTTTTAGTAGGTACACACTCATATAAAAAAAAATGTAAAATGTTTTTTTTTATTTAACGAGAAAAATTTTAATTGAATCATTTTTACTAGTATTTGAGTTATCTAATAGTATTTTTCTTTTGTACACTATTTTTGAAATTTAATATTTTTGAACTTTTTGCTCAATCTAAAACCCAGCTTAACTTGGCGCCTTTTCCAAAAAAACTTCAAATCCACCCAAAAAGTAACGTTTTGTAACGTGAGCGAAATTCAACGAGAAAATCACGTACCCAAATACGATGTGACTTTTTCATAAAATTAAGTGAAACAACAACAAACTGTTTTTGTTTGTAAACAAAATTCGAACCAATATAGCTCCATTAGTACATCCCAACACAGTCCGCCTTTTGCCCCTGCTCCACGCATTCATTCAGTTGTGCGGCATAAACAATATACTTTTTATTTTCCGTTCTCGCAGCATGTCCGAAAAAATAAACAAAAATGACATAGACATGTCAGCAAGTCGAAGGACATAATTTCCTAATTGAGTACGAAAAAGTTGATTCAATTAATAAACAACAACAAAGCATAAAGTTTATTTTAGAACGCAAAAGTATCAAAAAAAAAAAAAGGAATAACGAAAATATGATCGAAGCATGAAGTTAAATTGAATTGTTTATATGCTGCGCCAAACATTCGCTTCGGACAGGAAGGAGCATTTTTGTACGCTTGCCAGATAAAAGTTAATAAACACTAGGGTGCCAATCGATAAAGTGGACTAGGTTGTGTGTTTGTTATTGTCATATGCTAAAGGAGAACTTGAAATTGAGAGTGGATGGAAAGTAAAATGGTTTAAAAAATATGCATAGGAAAAGTTTCCGGCAAACCAAAAAAATATTCATGAAATTCGAACTCCCTCTGAAGGTTTGGTATTGCTTTGTAAATGATGTTCTGCAATCTCGATCTGAGCCTTACAGATTGCATACAACAAAATATCACATTATCTATTCTTCCAAATACAAATATAAAACATGACCTTAATGGATTTATCTCCACTGTAAATCAGTCTGGCCTAATTTCATCTAATTTTCAAACGTCCTTTTGAATACAAATCTTCGAACATTTCAATTAATCGCTGTTTTAATTACAATAATAACCATATTAGACTAAAGTACGGCACGCATACTGTCGATTAGAATCACAAAAATCAACCTGAAAACTCACAACACTAATTACACACATATGGAAAATTACGGAGGAAATGGACACACAGGTATTGGTATGCAAGTAGAAATTAGAAAAAAAAAATAAAAGAAAAAAGGTAAAAGCAATTTCGAAAAACCCTTCAGGACTTAATGGAAAAATCGAAACAACCATTGCTGCAAATCTGCGGGCAATTAAAGTGCAATTAGGTTCTGTGTGAGGTTTGAGGTTAGGTTGGAAAATTGCCTGGGGCAGGCAAAAGAAAGAAAAGGGAACATTTTAAACTTAAATTTCCCAATGGATGTCAAACATTTTTGAAACGGTTAATGATGATGTTATGAAGAAATTAGAAGGTGTGAGGTCTTCTTTTCTCAAAATACTAATACGATTTTAATTAAGGTTTAGCTATAATTTGTATATTGTACACTTGTATATAATTAAAACTAACAATGAAAAGTAAAAAGGATTGAAAAGTCAATTTAATAAAGTAGATAATTAAAATTGTTCTCGAAAAAAATTGTTTATCGAAATAATTTGGATTAAATTGGTTTTTTTTGTTTTAATTGCATTTCTATTTGTTTGCCTAATCAAATGCTATTCCCTCATCAAATACAAATTTAATTGCTTTTTTATATTTTTGTTTATTTATTTGCGTGAGTTTATGTTTGCACAAAATTACTATCAACACAAAAAATTACCCTTCAAATGCAAATTGGCAATTCATTGTTGTGTATTGCCCAAATCTAACCTCAATTGCCAATGCATCGGGAGTTCAATTCGAGCATAAACCATAAACAATCGTAATAAAATGCCCATAAAATTGTGCGCTTTTTCGGTTTTTCGGCAGCCCATAATCTTTAACCGTAAAATTACATTTAAGCTCGATTTTATGCGTGTTCAATTAATTCGACCTATTAATAAACATGAAAGCGTACAATTTCCCTTTCAAAAGCGGCAGCTATTCAACGTTTTTTTTTTTGGGGGGTTTTGTTAAATGAAGGAAAACAAAAACACACACACAAAAAAAACATGAAAACATAAAAAATATCATTCTGATTTGAGATATTTATTTTTAGCGCATCGTCGAGTCGTTTTGAAAACTGTATGTTCTCTGTGTGATGAAATGTGGCGTGTGTCGCCAAAATAGCATTTCTGGGTCATGCCAGCGAACAAGTAACTAGAACATTTCTTCAGAAATATAGTTTATGTCCAGTGGGCCTCAGAAATTATGGCAGAGTCTTAAAATTATTGCAAAAACACAGTTTTAAGTTCATGTTAAGAAGGTCAGTTCAAATTGGTAATAAAAAAATATGATTTTATTCGTATTTATGAGCCAAAGAGATTGGAATGGTTTAAACAAATGTGAGGAATGTTGAGTTTTTTTTGTGGATATTTTTAGAAAAATTTATTGAATTTTAAAAGATTTTCAAGAAATTAAAATTTTTATTATTCCACATTTTCTCAGGCTTTCTTTGGGAAAACTAATTAACAAGTAAGTGACTTGAAAAGTTGAAAAATATTCGGGAAAGGCAAACGTGTGACATGATATCCCCCAAAACTATCAAACGAATCACAAACACACACTCTCCACACATCAATCGGAACTTCATTTCACTGGTAGAGTGTGTGAACAACTATAAATAGTACGATGGGAAAATAATTCCAAAATTAACTTTAAATAAACAGGCCTTGACATCAGGATGGCAGGAAAGCGGCGTACACCGAAATTCGGTTGCGGCTTTCAAGCCAACACATGGAAGACTATTTACGGATACAAACAAAAAAAAAAGTTTATTAAAATGTCAAAATTAATGAAGCCCATATTAATCGATTACACATACAAGGACAAAAGGACAAACGCATCAATGTGTAAAAAGGGCTACAAAAATACCGAAAAAGGAAATATCCAAAAACATTGTTCAAGCCAATGTAGTGTAAAATTTAGTTCATATGGGAAATGTACAAATAGCTATGTATAAACATGGAACATGTTGACAAATACAAATTGGCAAATAACAAAGTAACATTCATTGAAAAGTTTGTTTTTATAAAAGTAAAACGTATAGTGCAACTGGTGCGTTCAAATAAGAGACAGCTGCCACAAAAACACGCAAACAGCTGTTGAAGTTAATATTGTAACATTAGAAATCTATTTTTAGGCGCACACACACGTCCTTTTGTTTGTTTGGTGTTTGATGTTTGGGTTTTCTCTGTTCATTATGATGATGTTTCTCATCAACTGTGCTCACGTGTCAAATTAGTTTCATTCGCACCTTAAGTTCCACAATTAAGTTGACAATTTTATTATTGTGTGAGAGTGCATGTGTGTGTTTGTGATATTTTTTTTTTTATTAACAATTTATGGCTGCATGTTGTTTGTCCGTGTGTGTTGCATTTCACGAAACTTAATCGTTTTGTGAATCTTTGGGGAGTTTTTAGTCAATATTTGGAGGCATTTTTGAGACATTTTCGAATTTATTATTGTCATTATGGGAATTTGTTTTTTTTTATGGCTTTTGGTTTTAGTTTGTGTTTAGTTTGTGTTTTGTTAAAAATTCATTTTGACATTTTGATGAGAATTTTCGAAACTCATAAACAGTTTTTGTCATTTCGGTTATGGACGGGGGAGTGTGGGGGAGGAGGTATGCAACTCAATGATGAGGTATGTGTTGAGTGAGAAATTAGATGAAAATTTTGGAAATTCAACTTTGTTCATTATTATGTGTTTATGATTGCCACTGACAGTTTCCATTATTTCAATTCAAGGAAACATTTTAAATTCGTTTTAATAAATTTAATTGGACAATCGACATTTGCCGTTGGCATTTCACAATTTATAAAATTGCCATTTCATATAACATTTGATATAATTTGATGACATTATTTAATTTTCTCTTACAGCAATTGTCAATTGTATGAAATTCCACTAAAATTCCCAGAACTTGAGTGCTTTGAGAGCTTTTAATTAAAATTCAGACAATTCACAATCGACAAATGGCACAAACGTGACGCAACAGCATGAAATTTCAATGAATAAAATAACAAATAACAAACAATTAACGAAAATATAACAAAATTCTGTTTTGTAAAGGGAAAATACAAATAAAACCAAATGTTATTTCAGCAAACAATGAGAATAATTTTTTTTTAAATTACAAGCATATTAAATTTTCCAATTATTTCTATTTTATGCATATATTTCTCTGAGCGCATTCACAAAATGAATATTTTATAAAAGTAAAACTGTAAACGAATACCATGTGCTCCCAATTAATGACATTCAAGTGTCAAATAATGTACAAATGAATTTGACACTGTTCGCAAGTGGCGTGTTCAAATTTCGTCAAATATCAATGGAAGCGTGAACGAATTAGGTATGATGGCGCGCTTCTTTAATAGAGAAAAAAGTAACATACATCCGAGTACATGTTGAATAATAGCTCTCCGCAAAGCCAAACAAACTTTCATTGTAATAGACAAAATGTCACATTGTCATCATGGAATATCACAACGCTTTTATTATTATTTGTTGTTGTTTTTTTTTTTTTTGTACAAAATTTTCACATTGAACTACATTTCGCTTTTATTGACATCAATATTGAAGGAATTTTTAATTATGGTTGAATTGACAGTTCGGGTTTCATTGTTTTTTGTTTTTGTTTTCTTTCTGTTACAGTTGCTGTAAATGCATTTAATTGTCTGTCAAGGTTGTCGTACGTTTATTTTCAGATACTATGCGCACTACGTTTTGCGGTCTGGGTTAACTTTTATTTGTGGGTGAACATTATATATTTGTTTATTTTTAATTTTTATTTCTTTTGATACTCACTCAATAGATGCATAATTTTAGAAAGAGTTAAGTTTTGTGTAGCTTACCTGCAAAAGATAAATGAAAATTTATTAAATATTGTAAGAAGGGGATTTAAAAATTTGTTAAAAAAAACTGTTGCTCTCAGAAAAAATTACTATTAAATATGGTAAATAGGATACATGACCTATAGACGCGAATTGTATTAATAGGAAAAACTGATTAAATAAGAATTTTAATTAGTTTTTTTCGCAAAATTGCTCATTATTTTTTTCTGAGTGTAGTGTAGTGTTGTGAACCGATTTTAAAAAGTGATTTCTTTAATTAAAGACTGATTATTTGTTTTTAATAACCTAAATGTTTTACAAATATTTTCAATAAAGTCGTTTGGTCAAATGTGCCAGGAAGCACTCTTGACTTTTAAGGAAACCCTTTGAAATGGTCGTGGTGAAGTCGTTAGAAACTCTGCTTCACGATCGGAAGATATTGGGTTCGACACACTCTTGGCATTTTCCTGTGTAAACCGCCACTCTCTCACGCAATGGCAAAATTGCAATGAAAAAGCTTCTATAATTTGGTAGTCTCGCCGACCGGGTCCGACATTAAGCCCCAGGATCGCAATTAATATAAGCAATGTGTGGTGCGAATAAATGAAAAAGCTATTTGCATTCAAAACTAAATGGAAATTGCATTTAGTATTCCTTTATTCGCTCCACTCATTATCACTTGTCCATAATAATTGCATCAAGATACTTAGCCTAAGCTCTTATGGCATATTATTATTATTATTAAAATAGGTGTTACGTATTATAGTAACACCTATTTTGTGTGAAGAGCTACCCCTGTTTATCCTATTAAGCAAGTAATTTTGACAGGTAACAAGCAGCCCCTCTTTGAAATTTAATTGTATGTTTTATATGGAAATCGTTTTCATTTACTAATTTTTCAATTCCATTCATTACGATTTCCACAAACCACTCTAGCCTATCCGATGCAGCTTCTTGTCAGGAATCCAAAAGTGCCAAAAACGTAAATTTTCATAAAAAGGGACATAGCATGATTGTGCTTTGAAGAAAATTTGACAAAAGGAATTCAACTGAGAATTTCTGTGACGTTTTTTTTTATGAAGTGTTTGCATTACTTGAGAGCTAGAAACTATCATCATCTCAACAAGGCAATAATTAATTTGCTTAACACACTTTACGGATTCCCACACTTTAACTATCAAACACATTTTATTTCTATAAAAAAACCCTAAGCCATTTTGATTGTGGTTAAGATTCTTGAGAATAAGTATAACCGGAACCAGTATAAATAGTTTTAAAGTAAGTATTAATTACCAGCATAAATACTTGGACTTGCAAAAGGTATGCTGAGGCTATTATAAAAAAAAAGAGAAGGCAACAAACATGTTTTTTGTTCTCTCCGTTATGAACATGATACCAAGCCCCAGCAACTAGTGGGTAAGTATATTAAGCAATAATGACCGGAAGTGCACTTGTTGCCTTTTCAATGTGCACACACACACACGGTTGTTTCATAATTTTATAAATGCAGGTAGGTCGCCTTAAACAAATACTAAATTGCTGGCAACACAAGTTAACAAGAGAGGTTTCGAATAAACACACCAAAACAGGTGTTGCCGTTTTTAGCACGAATCGATTGATTGGTTGGTATCGATGGGGAATAAAAGCAACCAAGCTTGAAGACACAGAAAAAGTTGATGCTTATGGCTTAAATAAATGGCTTAAATAACATAATACATAATATTAAATTGTGTAATGAAGCGAATCGCCAAACGTTCACAAAAGGAAGTGGTTTTTTGCGAACGAATTCGTGGAAATTAATTTGTGGAAAAGTGTTGTAGGATTCGTTTGATAAAATCTTCAAGTGGGTAGGAAATTAAATAAAATTTTCTTTTTTTTCTTGAACTACTGTAGGCGAAAATGGCTAAAATGTTGTTTGATGTGAAGTTTCTTTTTTACGATATTAAAAGCCCACACAAGCGTTTGTTATGGAAATGGTAGAAAGTTTAATATAAGATGGATGGAAGGAAATACTTAAATGTTAATAATAAATAATTAAATTCCATTTTTTTTAATATTTTTTTCCTGTAAATATTTGTATCTCATAAGTTTCATTCTTTCTGACATATTTCTTTGCTATTTTCATGACATTTTCCAGTCACTTTGAATATAAATACATTTTCAGAAGCGTTCAAAGAATGTTCCAGCCAGACTGACACAACAAAACGTCTATGATACACCCTTTCATAAACTAAGAAAGGCCACAAATAGAATGTCTAGTAGAGCATCACTTAAGCCAAAGTGGATGCGCCTAGTTGGAAATTAGTTTAGAGCAAAAATACTTTAAAGAGTTTTGAAGAACATTACCACTTGAAGTCATTAATCAGGAAAATAAAGAAAATAAAGGAAAACCCATACACCAAAAGTCGAATTGAGGCTAGACGCGCGATGCGAGCTCCCAGTCAATGTCAGAAGATTGAGTGTAGTTATGCGTGAAAATGCAAATTTATTTGAATATCAGAGATTCTTCGCTTCCAACAACAACAGCCACGTGCAATAATTTGTGGCAATTGCTTTGAGAGAGGCATTCAACAATAATTATGTGTACTTGAAAATATAAACCAAAAGCATATAATTGAGTTGTTCGTTCAGAGCTCTCTGCACCGTCTCATTATCTGCCACCAAAGGCATTAAAGGCCTAGAAGAGTATTAAAGGAGATTTGGAAAAGTCACCCCTCGCCACTATGCATGACAAAAAAAAAGGAAAAGAAAACCCAAAACGATACTCATGTTTATACTGCAACGAATATTAACATTAGGGGATTGGAATGGAATAGAATAGAATTGAGCAGAGTCAGTCAGCCAGTCAGCACGTTCGTTTGTTCGTTCGCTCGTCAGTTGTTGCATTGACTGAGGTCGCGTGGATTTGTGCAATAATAATTATAATTGGAAAAAATCGGAAATGAAGACCAATAAAGAGGATCATTTGTAGTTGAGAAGGTTGCTTGCTTTTTTGTCGTACTTAACATTTTTTTTTTAAACAGAATTTAGGGGAGTAAAGTCATTTCGAGTTGGTTTCTTTTTTTAGTTTGTTTCATAACGCTACAAGGTACAATTTGTACAATATGACAAAAGCAGATGTCACATTTTTTTGAGCCCATAATGCTTTTGTTTTATTTTACTTAGAGTTGTAATTATGCTGAACAGCATTATGATTATTATAGGGATTTCTTTGGGGATTTCTTTCCAGTAAACAGGAGAAGTTATGGTTTTAAATGCGGTTATGGAGATTTGGTTATGCAAATTGATTTCGAAGAGAACTGAGCGATTTGTGGTAAGTCTGTAAAGTGATTTAATTTCAATTGAATGTCAGTTGAATGTCCTTTGGGGTATGACAACAATGACAAAAAATTACACTCAGGGGACAAGATTTGAAAGGGATTTTGTTCGGAAGACGTTTGGGAATTTGATACTGTTGGCTAGCTACATAAAATTAAGCAACAAATTTTAGCGCTTTCATATAAAATTTTATTTATGAAAAGCTTTTTTACAATTGAAAATTATGGAATCAGAAAAAACTAAACAAAAATTCAAAATAATAATGAAAAATCGAAAATTTGACAAAAGAAAGTCCCCCAACATCCTACGCTGTATGAAAATGATATTACACGGCTTCCTTTCTCTTCCGATAGACTTCCATAACCACTCAAAGCAACCAAACCCAACCAAGCCGACGGCAATAAAACTAATGTTTCATGGCATTTTGAAATAATAAAAATATAATTTCAACAAAGTCAATAAATTGCTTGTGCATATCGTCGAGGGGATCTTTATGCGACAGAGCACTACTTACTGTCTGTCTGCCCGGGCATAGTATGAAGGCCGCTAGGCCAGTGCAACTAAAACACAGGGCAGACGCGTGGCACACTCGTGTATGTGGCGTTTGTTGTCTAAATGGAAACTATGGAAAAGTTATGATGATGTGGGTTCGCCTGAACGCACTAACTTCTTTGTCTTTATAAGCGAAAATGTCCTCCGTCCGTCGTGTTGCAGCATCATTAATTTTGTGATTTATTAATTGTTATTGTTTTTGTTGGTGGAAAATTTAATGCTTCTTTGATGGGAAAATTACTACAAATTATTATTTTTTTGTTTATAATTAAAAAAATTTTATTAATTAATTAAAATTTGTTTAAGTCTTACAAAATTCTGTTCTATTTTTACTTCTTTTTATATTCTTGTAATTTTTTTCTTTTACTTTATTATTTCCAAAATCAATTAGTATTAACCACTTGGCTTCCGGTGATGCTCATCATCAGACATTTCTCGTATCTCCTCCTCATTTTAATAGTATTTTAAATTTAGCATAAATTTAAATTGATTTGAAATTGATTTCGTGTGTTGATAAAACGCAGCTGGGCGCACTTTTGATTGTCTACCATGCTGGTTGCAGACACTTTTGATAATTCATTTCAAGAATCGATGTGTGATGATGATAATAATATGGCTGCCGGACGAACGGACAGCTGTTCTAAATCAGTTTATCAAAAATCTTAATTAAGAAATATTCCAAAAATGTTGGCTCGTCTAAATTATTTGTGAAAGGGTTTTTGTTTTGTTTTATTTTATTTTATTTAGTGGGCAAATTGAAAAGATTAATGTTGTCAAGGTATAATAAGGCAGAAGCAATGCGGGTCTGTGTTAAATGAATGATGAATACAGAAAAACAATTTTAACAAATTTAAAAAACTTTAACTATTTAGAGGAAATTTGACTCCATAAATCCATATCTTTTTCACAGTTGCCATTCTCTTTACAGTTGCATTTTCTGATTAACTATTTATGTTTTTTTAAAAGTATTTTCAAAAAATTCTCATTGAACATAAAAATACTCTAGTTGATATGAGAAATAAGTAGATTTTCCACACAGTAATAAAATACCACATAAATCTCCTCAAGCCACACGACGTTTCTAATTTGTGTCCATACCATCACCCCCCCCCCCCCCCTTAATTTTTTTCTATTCCTATTTCGTCGCATTTGGTATTTATTAAACTAACATATTTTTCTAATTACCGCATGCATTTAAGCTTATCCTAACACAAAAAAAAAATCGTATCCCCTTAAATGTAGCCGAAAGTCAAATACAGCTGTGAGCGTTCCCTGTGCATTAATACATTAAAGTATTTTGTCGTAATATTTTAATGTTAACTATCGTGTTTACATAATATGTCAATTAAAGGCCTGAGTGGGCATCATAAATTTGTTTTGGTTGGCAAAAAGACACCCTTCGAATTTGTGGGAAAAGCACAAAGCAGAAGATTACCGGAAACAAAAAAAAACCCCGAAGAAATAGAAAAAAATATATGTAAATATTTATGACAATTCCAGCCAGAGTCTAGCGAAAAATGTGACAATATACAAATTTAGTGGTCATAAATTTATGATAACGAAAGCAACTTTCAAGAAAGCATTTTTTCATTAAAATGGAAAGCAAACATTTTTCTAATGGACTACGAGTCAAAGAGTCGTTTGAAACCATTTAAAATAACAATTGTTTCAAAAGCAGTTCTACTA
Source organism: Heteromyza rotundicornis (assembly GCA_951394025.1). Taxonomy (NCBI): domain Eukaryota; kingdom Metazoa; phylum Arthropoda; class Insecta; order Diptera; family Heleomyzidae; genus Heteromyza; species Heteromyza rotundicornis. The sequence continues at coordinate 10,774,257 of OX596010.1, read as the reverse complement.
TTTACTCTCCCTTTGATAGCATCAATCCGCGTTGCAAATTGCATGTGACCATTTAATTAAAGACCGTTACAGTGCTCAACTGGTGCCAGTCCATCAATTTCAATTTCAACGAGTCTACTACCCGCTGTCCCGAAAAACTATCGAAACTATCGATTTCACATAAATTTATTTGTAGCCATTAACGAAATGATATCTTTTTGTAGTTAAGCGCAAAGGAATAAAATGTGAAAACAAATACAAAAGGAAATAAATAGTTGAGTTGCAACGAAGACGACACGACCCATTTGAACACCCATCAAAGTCAGGCACACACAACGGAAACTACAACAACAAACCCTTAAAATATCGAAAATGACACGCGCAGAGGAGGGGGGGGGGGGAGGTTAGTGGTAAGCAACCGAACGACCAAACAACAAAAGACAACTACAATTTCGAGGCGGCATAATTTTCAATAAAATTTTACACTATTCACAATGAATTGTGGTGGGGGGGAGGTGGATTTGAGGGGCGAAAGACCTCCATATCATCCCCCCACCATTGCCTTAAGCCACCCAACACTCATGCTCATCCCTCATTTGAAAAGGCCACCCTCGAAATTAATTTAATTTTTCCGCTGCATTTAGTTTGATTTCATTTTTTCGCCTTTTACGAAATATTTGCTTTGAGTGTATTCGGTTTTGTGTGGAATTTTCTTCATGCTTGTTTCGTTTCGTGTTTTTTTTTCTAATGATTGTGCCATTTGGCATTGTGACAAATATTATTAATGTGCTGCATCCTGACTAAATGCTGTAGTTCTTGTCTTCTTCTTTGCTTTTCATGGTGTTTATCTCTCTTCGATACACACACACACACACACATAAAGCGGAGATAGCGCAATCTATGGTACAGTTATGTATTTATTACATATCTTTTTGGATACTGCATAGCCATAAATCAATGGCTGTTGTTAACTTTCGCATGAGCAGAGTGGGGTGAACACTAAGTGAGTTTCTTACTCCCCATGGCCAATGTGGAACAAGAGAAAATCTATACAAGGAAAATGAAGTCATCGCGTTCAACGGTTTTCGATACGCTTTCAACCGGTCTGTCTTCACTTCCGCATCCTGTATTCTTTATCCCAGTTGGACTCATTTCGGTATCGTATTCCTTGCCACAATGTTGCTAAAATACAATTGCAAGAACAAAGAAAAAAAAACAAGAAAACGGAAGCATTTCCTCATGGCACTGTGGCACAGAGGTCTCTGCTCCCCAGGAGTTGGCGAAATTTTCCGCATTCATGTGTTTAAAAATTTTGTTTCGCTTATCCTGTTGGTTTCCCTCCTTCTCCTTCTTCTTGTTTTATTTTGTTGTTTGTTTCGCTTCGTGGATTTTCACCACTTCTGAAAATTAAAAAATCCTGATACTTCATGTTTGATTTATGAGAGCTTTTACGCTTTTACTCGGAGGGTATTGTTGGAAATCTTAAATAATTTTATTTTCCTATTGAATGAATGTGCAATTAAAAGGATTTCAATTTAATTCAATTTAATTAACAAAGTTAACCTCGTTGATTGCAATTGTACCAATTTATATTAACTTAGTAAGCTTACTGTCAGTGTCTTTGCCACACTGAGAGTAATTTATGTATAGAACAAATTGATAGGATGAGCGTATTTTATTGTATGATTCAATCTTCCATCTACCTGAACCCACACCTATCCTCACCACACAACCACACTAATCTCTAGCGAGCATTTGAACTGGAATTTCCAGTCATAACTTTTTCCAAAAAACTGTAATGATTCATCTCTTCTTTGCCATATATTGTTGGTGATGCTTTTGCAGTCGCATGCAACTCCATCACATAACTTAAGTTCCAGTTTCAAGTCGTACAATTAATTCCATCACTCACCGAGCGCCAAATGCGCGGGTAAGATTTATGAAGAAAGTGTGAATGACCTTTGGCAAGCTTTTACCAAATGTTTTTTTCTTCTTAACTGTGCATCAGTTAAGAGCGTTCGTACAACCAAATGAAATTTAATGGATTAACACTTTGGAGATTTGGTGCCGCGAAGCGTTCTTTTTTGGCACTGAGCACTGAGGTAGAGTAAGGTAAACATCATTAATCTTCGGCTGTTCAAAATGCAAAGAAAAGCAACCCGAAAGGCGATGCTGTTTCCTCTGTGAGTAATAAGAATGGAATTGAATTTCTTAGTAATTTTTGTTTTACTCACTTTTGTAATGCAGTGTTTGGCCTTTAATGGGTTTTTAATGGCCGCAATGTATTAGTGGAGTAGTTATGAAGAGACTAACAAATGAATTTAAATGAATTGTGACTATTTAAAAAGTATTCAAAATTACTCCAAAATTTTTAAAATTTATATGCACTTGTTTGCTCTTTCCCCAAACCATAATCACCAGAGACCAAGAACATTATAAATAATTCCCTGTACACAGACATTTTGTAAACCGCTTACGAATTCGCATTGCATTATTGAATGATAAGTTGCCATGTAATGTGGGGGTATTTTTCGCAAGCCCTCCTGAATTCAATTGAATTCGAATAGAAAAAAAATAAGGAATGCGCTTGGGTATGTACTGCAGATCGCATCGCATCTCGTCTCAATTCGTCTTCTTTGTTGTTATGGCCACAATCAATTTAAAATTCTTTCCAATACATTTGCAAAAGTAAATTATGCATGGCGAATGTTTAAATTCGTGGTAGTTCGATAACAACGACAACAATACATATTTATAACAGGGGCGAATACAAATTACTATAAATTGCGCATAAATTTCCTACGCACGTAAAAATATGCAGATGTAAGTAATAAAAAAAAAAAAATAGTAGCAAAAAAAGAAAACAGCAAGGATATTGAATTTTAGCAAACTTTTATAATACCAAGTGTAAACAAGCGGTTAACGAGGGCGGTGAATTCGGAAGGGTGCTTAACGTTCTTTTATCAGCTTTAAGTGGAGTGGTAAAGTTAAGGTATCGTTTTGAAAAGTTTTAAAGGAAAGAAATTATGCAACCCTAACAATTATTAGTGGCTCAGTTTTAAGCTTTCATGCTAATATTAAATACAAAAGTTTTAATAAAACTGGACGATTTAGGAGTAAATGAAAATTTTTTTTAGTTTTCACTTGCCTGTACCCGCGGCTTTGCTCACATATACATCAAACTACCGAAAAGCTCACTGATTAAGTTTCAATGGAGTCCTATGAATGGTTCCAGAGCTATTCTATGTGGAAAATTAGGTTTGCATGGAGGTACCACTTGGGCCTATCCAATCAAACCCACTTCTTACCATTAGTATGACATTGACAATCAAAGCTCACATACTAAGTCTCAATGGTGTTCTATCTATGGTTCCAGAGATATTCCATATTAAAAAATCAGGGTTGCATAAGCGCTAATCTACGAGATGGTCCAAAAGCTAGGAGACCGAACAATAATAAAAAAAAGGCACAGTTAGTCCTGTGAAAAGAACGAATGTATATTAAAGTTATACACCATTAAAAGGGAATTTTTATTACCATTTGTATGCACCCCTAACATGTCTTTCTATCATGCATAGCTTAGAAGATATTCATGGAAACCTAATAACAAAAATTTAGCACAAGTTTTTCATATTTTTGAGTCTTTAAGTGACCACCTGGACAGTTAATAATGCATGTTAGTACTTGTCCGTTCAAATTTAACAAAAAAAAACCTTAAATAATTTGCAACTTTTAACAAGCCAACGAAACTATTTCCCAACTCAAAGAAACTACAAATTGGGCAAATTTCGGAGCTAAGTACTAGTGCCTAATTACGCCTCTTCAAAGAACTCTCATTTTATAATTACATACTTATAATGTCAAAAATAAGCAAATTTACTAAGTCAGTACAAACCAAATTAACGAAACTTGTACCGCTTGTGTTGCTTGCCACGACTTTTCCTTCTCCTCCTTTTTTTTTTTTTTTTCTTCTCGTCAGCACAAAATCCATTTACGCTTTCTTAAGTAGCAACTATGCACGGTGTAGAAGGACATTTTGCGCGAAATTAATACACATTCAATTCTTGCTCTAATAAATTTGTACAAAAGCTTAAGCATGAAGGCGCCTGGAGGGAAGAGACGCTTTGAAAATTGTGCAAAATTAACTACCTTTTCAAACAAACTAAGAACCAACAAGCAAACAACAAGAATGCACTAAAGTAGTGCAATGGCTGTTGGTTGGTGAGTGTGTGTGTGTTTTGGTTGATGGCAGCGTAATGAAAAACTTCACTACAAACAAATGAAAGCGTGTAATAAATTTCACCAGAAGTGTTTCCTTCTTGTTTCTTTTGGACTCTGGCGCGCGTTTGTTGCATTGAATGGAATTTAATAGAAGCTCGCACTGAATGCATCCAACCCTTTAACTGATTTTGCTAACTTCTGATGGTGTGTTTGTGGGAGTCGTTCTGTGCACGCAAGGTGCTTGCCTTGAATTCGAAATGCACCGTGAGTATGCACAAAGCTTCGCTAACAGTATGCACGAAACACTTGCACGGTGTCAAAGAGAAATTGAAACAAGATCGTGCTTTTGTGAGCAAACAAAAATGTACTAGTATGTACTTTCTTATTTGCTATACCCTATAGGGTTTGCTGCATGGATTTCTTAGACTAAATTTAAGTGGGCATAAATGCAATAGATTCTAAGGCAATAACAACTGTGAAGTAGCAGAAAAACAAAAAATATATTTTTCACAGTTTAGTGATAGGTGAGGGAACATTTCATGCAATACATTTCCAATACCTTCCATTGAATCCCATTCTTCCTCTACAAAGGCAGTCGCCATCTCTCAACAATGCTTAAGCTTCACACAATGAACAACAACAACAACAACAATAATAATAACGAAAAAAAAACAAAATAAAATAAATCTCAGCGAAACTTTTCTGCACCCAATAACAATTAAAAATTAATTTCCATTGGCAACTCTTCGCACAAAAGCCAAACGCAATAAAAGGATTTAATGATTGAAAGGAAAATAAGAAAAGCAACAAAAAGCAAAAAAAAAAAAACAAACGTGAATGGAAAAACTTATTAGAACCAGTCTGCAACCCATAAAAGGTGCATGGCTGCCACAGGAAAAATACCATCCGTTAAAGGGGGGATTAACTTAACGAACGACTCTGACCGCCGTTTGACGAATGCCTACATATGCAGCAGTACATTTACGTACGTATATTTGTTACGAAACCAATCGTAAGTCAAACGTAAACGTCAATCCACAATCGGACGTGAGGGTGAGACACTGGCGCATTGTTATGCAGGTTCAATGCAATTCAATTTAATTTCCAATCGGTCGAGAGAGAGGAACAACAAACACAACAAATACAACAAATTCAACGAATACAAATAATACAAAAAACAGAAGGTAGTTAAAACCAAGTTGTATTAAAATGAAAAAAACAACGTTATTCGTATGGCTATGGCTAAAAGGCTACTGGCCAAAGGTAATAGATTATCGTTTGGAAATATCATTGACCTTAACAGAAGATGGACGAGTGGACGGATTGCATTACTCGTACCTCGTTCGCCTCCGTTGTCGCAGCGCCATGTTGACACCAATCGTGGGCTGCAGTAATGGCTGGTCGGTGGTGAAATTAGTTGGAAATGCGTTTGGGAATGTGTGATGGAGAAGACATAATCCAATTAGCAATTGGCTACGTACGTTTGTTGGTTAGTTTTTCCGGGAAAGGCGTTTTTCGAAAAAAAAAAGTGCTTGAAGGGTATTTCGTTAGAAAGTCTGCGGGCATGTTCAGCTTTTGAGTGGGCAACTATTTTCTAGGCAGACGAGGGACATAAAATGTCAATTGATTTTTTGGTTTAGTTTTGAAGTTTGAAATCCTTTTCGAGAGAAGTGAGGGGAATGGTAAGTTCCTTTAATCACTTTGGTTTCTTCTAGAATACTGTACTCTAATGTCGGCTCCACATCTCCTCACATTTGAATTCAATGAACTCTTAGAAGGCGCCATCAGCGACACACAAAACCTCTTCTCACGCTTTCGTAAACACATAACATAACACCGTTGAAAATTTGAGCTTATCTCATCTTCGCCGTCGTCACTTACGAATCCGCTTAGTCAGCAAATGAAAGAAGACAATTTTCAAAGCTAATTTTCAACGCACCGAACTGGAGCATTACTGCATTAAACCAAAACTCTGAAATCTGTAAATGACTTTTCTCACAATTATGCGATATGAAAGTATCAAATTAACATACTCCGTTGCCTTCACTCCACCCGAACTCAAGCTGTTCAGTTCAGCTACGGTTGAACTACAACAACACAAAAAAAAAACCAGCTTAAACATCAAATTTGGCAGAATGGAATATTATCCCGAATCTGACAATTAGAGTGGAGATGGAGCTCAGCTCAGTGGGCCACAATTATGGCAGCGCTCCACCGCAGCGTTTCCATTTCAAGCTCAAGTGTACCAAAAAAAAAAGAAATGTATGAAAAATTCTTTCTATGAACAAATTGGGGGGTTTTTTTTTGTTCAAGCATTCCAAGGAAGAAACGAAATTAGTGTGAAAAATATGGTCTGGTTGTCATTTTCAAGAGCTGCTCTGCTTATTATTTATATTTTTTGAAGCACAATTACAAAAAATTATATACTAAATGATATACAAATCCACCAGAAGCTACTGCATTGGCTACTGTCGTGTGGTGTGCTACTTGTTCTACAACGAATTTAATTGAATTTTATGTTTCGTTTGTTTGTGGATTTGTTCTTGTTGGGCAGTTTCTTTGAATGCGGTTACATAGTTTAAATTTTCATTTTTGGATAATTACCAGCATACATTTCTCAAATTACAACAAAGAATAAACAAAAAAATAATCAAAAAAGATGATGGATGCAATTTAAATTGGAGCATAGAGACGAGAAGAAAGTTTGGCGAAGAAAAATAATGAACAAGTTTGTTGTTCTAAGGTTCGAAACTAAAATGGGCGATGGAATGGAGTGAGTGAGTTTCAGGCACACTGAATTGCTGCAGTGATGTTAAGTGTCACAAAATATGAAATTGGAATTGCAGTAAGTGACGGATGAGTTTCAAAATTTAAAATGTTTGGTGCTGTGAATGGATGTTCTAATGAACAACTGGTGTCGGGACTTACACTGAAATTCCAGCAGACCTGACAGTGGCATTACAAAAAAGTATGCTGAGATTAATGAGACTTAAAAGTCGTTAGCGGTTTTTTTTTGGAAATAACTTTTAGTAATTTTTTAACAAAATCCGTTTATTTCACCACCTACACTAAAAAAAAAATACATTTCGTTTTTATTTTTTTCTCAGTGTTTTTTAAAATTTTTTTTTTTATATACGAGTATGTATAGTTTTCATACGTAAAAATACTCATTTCAATCCTGAAGCCATTTTAAAAACTTCTGTCTGCCATGCATTAAAAAAGTTTTTTAATTACAATAAAAAGGCACACGGAAGAGAGCTGAGCAACAGGAAAAAATTTACAGATATAAAATATTAAAAAGCACTGAAATGATGTTTTACAAAAGTCATTGTTCGGCGCGCGGTGAGTTGAGAACAGCAGGAATGCAATGGGAAAAATGGAAAATACACTAATAATAAGCAAGAATGAATGTGTATGGCATCCTCAGAAGAGCAAAGCGTAATTGGGATTTCCTTTTCCTGTTGGTGCCTGTTGTAGTTCTCGGTGGATGGGAAAGCTCATGATGGCATAAAGACAACGCTCTGTCCATGTTAATTGCGAAAAAGTTACAATTACATTACTACAGTTTATCAGACGGCAGTGAAGGAAAGCAAGAAATACATACAATAAAAGTACTTAGTGAATGAGTGGCAACTTCAAAAAGGGCCTACATTTTTATGACCTTTTTTTTCCGTGATTTCACACAAATTTTATAGGATTTCACCCAAGAGGCAAAGCCAACAAGATTTACAATTAATATAAACATTTTGGGTGACTCGTTAAACTCGCTTTTTACGACTTGACATGTGAGCTTAAAGACCTTTTCCCAAAAGCCGCTTGTCCGCTGTTTACAATTAATTTTAAGTTGGTTACTAGAACTAATAAACGGGTTGGTTCTTATGCGCTGGTTTAATTTAATACAAAAACACAAAATACGAAAAAAAAAAAAAGAAGCGGCAAAACATTTTGTTCTATTAAATTTACGACTTTATGAGGTTCAGACCCAAGCACAGAAAGAAAGTAAAGAAAAGAAAAGCAGCTAAATGCTGCTTTTTTATGGGTTACAAAAGAAAAAGTGAAAGAGGCTAGAGGAAAAAAAAAAGAAAATCTGTGGCAAGAAAGCAAGCTGGCATATGACAGCGGAAGTGGCCATTGGTAGTTAATTGTTTAATGGGAAATGAGAAAACCAGTGAAGAATTGTGGCGGTTTTCACATGATTCTTTTTTTTTTCTTTTTATGGAATGACACATTTGTCTAATAACCTTTAGTACTTTTGAGTTCTGCTTTTATTAAAGTCATCCCGTACATTTCGGGTTTTCCCTCATAAAATAATTAAAAATCATGATTTTACAATTATTTCGTAATGGAAGGAAACAAATCTGTTGTTCTACTGTCGCACATAAAAGCATACAATTGTAAAGTCTTAACAGTTAACTGTTTTATTTCTTTAAAGCTTTAATTTGTTTTGGATAAACAAAAAAAAAGTTATGAGTCCATCGACGTCATGGAAGTTTTCTAGTCCATTTCAGTAATTTAAATACCAACTGTAACTAAATAAATAGCATAGCATTTTATGATGTTTTTTTTTGATATTTAATAACTGTCATATGTTTTGTCAGTTGACTGTATTTTCAACATAAGTCATATAAATATTTACATTTGAAATATTTAAATATGGAAATAAATTTATTGTGGGCCACACACTGCAAGTAAATTTAAATAAAATTAGAAACAAGAGTTCACACGAACAATAAGTTAATTTATACAATTTATATCAATTATAATTTACTACCGGAGTAGAGGAGCAGAAATATTAGGATCAACGCGAGAGTAGTAGATCTACTCCGATAGGAATAGAGTGACAACTCTGCTGAGGAGTAGGAGTTCACAACTTTCAACTGGGAATAGTCAGAGTTTTAAAAAAGACTGACACACATGTAAGGCTTCAGCATGCAACCCTGATCTTTAAATCCTTTTCATACAATCCTAATTAAATTGCATGGAATAGAGATCACGAAGGAAGGACTGTACATTTTGAGTGAATATGGTGTCCTATGTAGTCTAGTGGAAGCATGCTAGGTCTACCACCCAGGAGGCGTGGGCTCGAATCACACTGTTGAAACATGGCCTAAGTGCTTTTACCCTTTTCTAATTTTTCTATTATTTCCTTCCTTTAATACAAAATTTTCTTTAGAATTTGTGGTGACTTAAAAATTCCACTTAAACTTTTCTACTTTGTGATTTAAATGGCGAAACGAAGGAGTGAGAAGTGGGAAAGCGAGCTTTCCGAGGTTGATAGGCATAACACTTGTATCGGCTTTGCTCGTTCTTCTGTCTCCCAATTGTGTGTCATGTCTATGAATTATTCCGTTGTCCCCGTTCATCCCTCTAATTGAATCTCCTTTACGAAGATTCAAGTCAACATTGTTGAAAAAAAGGCAATAATTGCCTGTTTGACTCTTTTATAAAAATAAAAACAGAGAGTTGGTAACACTATGTACCAAGCTTGTATATGTGAGGCTCTCTAACCAAAAATTTTTCTGAGTGTATTTCGCCCTTGTTACTTTTTACAGCCGCAAAATTTTACGAAATTGTCTATTTGTTTTGGTGATAAGACACAAAAAAATAAAATGCCCATGTGCAATCTCGAATTCTTTAAAGTATGAAACATCTCACACACGAATCTCGTCTCCTTTGTCCGTTATCTTTACGCTCGTTTTAAATGTCAAATCAGCTCCCAGCGAAAATGTTTGTCTTTTGGCTTTTATAGTATTTATTTGTGAAATTTCACAAATTATGATATTTATTTTACTTAATTATATTTCGTCTACAAATTATTTACACACACCATGCTGCTGATATGCGGTAACGTGTTTGCTTGTCATTCCCAGACATTACGTTCGAGTGTAAAAATTGCCAGTAAACAGTTGAGGACACACAAACGATACAAGGGAACGCTCTTGGGTATTTCAATTCACCTCGAGAATTATTTAAAACAATTGGCATGGAGTGGAGAATTTAATTTTGAAATACAATTCATGTATTATTTAGATTTTAATTTTTTTCTAGGAAATCATTTGATCTACAAATATCATTCAATTATTTCGCATATTTAGACAGCTTTAATGGCTTGCCAAATAAACAAAGAAATTATATAACAAAGAAGCTGATTAAATACACACAAATTCCACAATTTCTCAAACTTTTCACATAAATTACTCTTAAGTTAGCGAAATAACGCAAATAATTCTGCTTTGGCGAAATAATTAATTTATGAACCCAATTTTGTTGTAATTTAACCGCAGCAATTTAACCACAGAGGCATTTTAATAAGGCAAACAACAACCGAAACTAAATGTTTCGTTGTGAGCGCACTGTTTTCTGTACTGATGCAACACAAAAATTGCATACAAATTAAAGAAAACAGAAAACTCGGCATAATTCGAGGCAGCAAACATATTTTGTAGCTTGCCGCGGGGAAATGCATTGAAAAATAATTAGTTTATTTTTCGTTTGCTTGGTTGGAGTATTTTCTGCTTGCAGCATAAACCAACCAAAAAGCCCTTGTTTATTTTCATGTTTGTGCATTTTAATTTTGTTTTAATTTGAGTTCTCCTGCACTTTTTATGCACTAGTCGGGTAAAAGCAATAAATAAATAAACATCGCTTTTGAGAGTAAGCCAACAGCAGTGCTTTCCAACAGGTGTTAGCTGCATGTGTCAGACAGATGCTAAAAGCTTCAATTGATGTTCAAATCTTTTGTTTCAATTCCCAAATGGAAATCGAAGGGAAACGCCATTGACCGGTAAAAAAATTGGAATTGAACCAAGTTGGAAATGGAAACGAAAGGGAAATGGTTCGGAGCAAAATGGAATCGGTACCAACTTGGAAAGGAAATGAAATAGAAATGGCACTGGAACGAACTGGAAATGGAACAAATTTTGAAAATTAAATGGAATAGGAATGGAATTGGAATACATATTTGTTTTTCCTAATAATTCAAAAGTAATTAACCAAATTTAAAAGTATTTTTTCTGAGCGTAGTAGACATTACTGTCAGGGTAGTAAATTTCAAGTAGTAGTTTTGCATAGTATGAAACTCACATACAATTTTGAGGAGTAGATTTCTTACAATAGTAGTAGAAAATACCTGGAATGAATTCATAATTTCTTAAAAACTACTTAAAAATATTACAAAAACAAATGAAATGTTTGGGAGCCCACTGACGACTCACTTACCTATAAATGCGCTGCACAGATATAAAACTGCGAACGCATAGCTGCGTATTTTGAATTCTCCCATTTTCGAGCTGATGCTTCTTCTGCCTGTATCTACCGGGTAGTACTTGTATATATTGGATTTATTTTTTGTGTTGTTTTTTTTGGGGGCTCTTCAACACTTGCCGGCTTTATTTAATTATAGCCTGAAAATATTTATTTTTGTGTGTTTTTTTTTGTTGGTATTTCCGAAAGAAATCGCCAACCAAAATAACAAAAAATAACAAATTACGTTTGTTGACTTTTTTGCGCGCACAGCACTTTTTTCGCTCTTTCGAACTTTGCAATTCGCTATTTGCTTATTGCGTGCTTTTTTTCTGTTTGTTGATTTCGTAATATGGCGTCACTGTACAGTGAGCACTAGTTTATTAATGTTTTTTTTTTATCTGCTATTACGAATAGAATTGTTGTATTTGTGAATTGTGTGCGATTACGATTTTATTCGATTTGGCACTTGACGTTTATGTTGACTTCGGTGCACAGGTGCGTGAGTAATGCGCTTTTGTTTGTTATAAAAAAAAAATAGTTACACACAAAGTGTTTTTGTTGTGAGCTGATTTTAATTTATTTTTAGTATTTTATTGACGTTTATCCCTTTGCAGTCCAAATGTTCAATTGGGCGGTGGCTGTAATGGGAAGAAGAAGCAAAATGTTAATTTTAGTTATGTAATAATAATATTTAATGGTACATAGGATAAGATGAAATTTTTCTCATATTTTTTTAAAAAAAGACATGATGAAATTCTGAACTACTAGTTATCCAATGGTCAAAATATAGGTTTTGTTGGAGATTGTAGCCAGTCTATAAGTAGTAAGAGACTTGTCTTTGGTCTGACGGAAGCTAATACCTAAATACCCTGCACATGCGAGTACGATACGTTCTTAACCATTTTTCGGCAATATTATCGAAAATTTGTAGGTCTTTCATCAATTTTTTTATCGATATTTTATCGATAATTTTTCGATCATTTATCAATATTTTATCGCTAATTGTGGAAAAAATTTTCATTATATTATCGATAATTTTTCGATAGTTAACAAAATTTTTCACATTTTTTATCGGTAATTTTTGAAGAATTTATCGATAATTTTTCGATAGTTTATCGATATTTTTTCCATCCATTTTTATCGTTCCCGACATCATTTCAAACTAAATAAACATAACCACGTCCAAATCGGTTCAGTTTTTCTCAAAATATACGGGCGTGTTTGCCGTCCAATCTATAGAAAAAATAATATAGAGTCGATAGTTCAAAAGTTACGGCAGTTATCGTGTGAAATGACAGACATACGTAATATGGTCGGAAGGACATGGCCTAATGGACTCAGGAGGTGGTGGTGATCAAGAGGCGTTACAAACCGTGGGACTAAAACCAGTATACACTAGTGTGTAGGGTATACATATATGTATATTTACCACTTCAATAAGTTGAATTCAATGGATAAAAGTACAACAGACAGACGAGGTAATGAGTGAGTAACAATAGCTGCTCGCTTTCATTTAGGTGAGATTTTTTTTTTCTAAAAGTTTTTACTCATATGGAAATTTAAGGTTAATATCTCTAAAACATGGCCATTAATATGGCATTCATTCATAAATTAAAACTGAAATGCATTCACAGCGTAATGCAAGCCGTCAAGTGAACGCCAGAGTGTAATTACGCTACACAAACTGAACTGTACGCATAAGCAAACAATAAATTGTTGCCTAATCAATGAATGGGAATGAAAATTCGACCAAGTCAATACTATAAAACAAAATATACATACAGACGTTTAAAATAAACGCAAGTGTTTTCCCCCAACGCCAAACTAAACAACAACAATTGAGTCAAGTGAGCAAAGCAAGTGAATATGGTATTAACATAAAAATAAAAATAAAATTCGAAAAAAATGTATTGAAATTGAAATGCCGAACGTTGGCATTATAGCATTTCAATGCAGAGTCACCGCTGCCGCTGATGAGCACCGCAAAAGGTATGCGTCACACACGAGCGATTCCGGGGCAGCAGCAATGGGAAAAGATACTTTGGAATTGAACAAAAAACAATACACTAACAATAAAGAAATGAAATAACTTTCAGACAAAGAAAAATGCATTTTTATCATATTTTTTTTTATAAAAAAAAAACTAGTGAATCAAATGCTTCGGGTAAAGTAAAATAATAAGTGAATTCCACTGCGTGTGTTCCACGAGTGCCTTCAGTTCGAAAAAGTATCTACAGGCTACTTTTGTATCAGACACTACAGAAAGTACAGGTGTTAACGGAAATTGGCGGACAAGTCAAACACGTTCGCGGCATGTTAATATTCGAAAAAAAAAACTTACAAAAAAAAGAAACAAATTTTAAAGAAGAAATGTGTGAAAATTATGCGTTGAGAATTTATAATTCTCTTTACGTTTGGTCGTTGCTTTTGAAAAAAAAAACCTTTTTCTTATTTTCATATCTGCACTTGTCATATTTACTTAGGCACAAGGCGAATGAGATGCAATTTTGTATCTTATTTTCTACGTTTGTGTGTTTATTTGTGATTTTTATCACAAGCCAAATACGCTTATCGGAATTTGCTCACGAAAATTCCGTTTATTTGCCTTATTCCCACATTATCTACTTGGCAACGGCGTTGCGCTCGCTCTGGCCTCAGATACCACCGCCAATATATGTATATATAGTTGCCGTTTCTCGCTGCTGTCGATTTGAGTGAGCATGAAGCCCCAGACACACACGCAAACACGTACAGACACTCCACTACCTGTCAAACCAGGTAAAAGCCTGTTCTTTGCTCAATAAGCGATAAAGTCGTTTCTTTCTTTGTGTGTCGCTTGTGTGTGTTTGTTTTTCGAATATGGCTAAAAAAATATAATTTAAGACAAAAAATAACAAAGCACCAATTTTGTGTTCCTTCTTTATTCTTTTTTTTTTTGTATTTGTTTTTTGTACTTTTCTGAAAAGTTAATTCGAAAATTCCGTTGGAGAATGCCTGGCATATGGGAGACAAATCGAACGCTTGAATTGCCCGTTTAATGAAGAATTCTCTCGAAAACTTGAAATTGAATTTTTCTGCTAGGCAATCACATATTGGCGCGGGCTGAGGAGCAAGAAGCCAAGGTTCTTGCAAATGATTATGAGTCAGTGGACTGACTGCCAGTGGTTTCGAGCGGCTGTCAAGTTGTTTAAGGTAATTTTTTTTCTGTTGGTGGTAAAAGTTAATTGGAATGTGATTTTTTTTAAGGCAGTAAAAAAAAATACACAAATTTCTCAAATTGCTTACATATTTCCTTGTTAAATTAGTAATAATTATTCCTTGTAATTAACATATGAATGTAAATCACATTTATTTGCTATTTGTTGCATTATTTAACCTTAAGCTACTAGCTTATGTTAGGCTGTGTTCAGGCTGTCCAAGTTCAAATCTGCTGTACAAATAATTTTCTAAAGTGGTCATTTGTTTCGAACAGCTTACTGGGTGATCAATCATTATGTATCCCATGAACAATTACATTAGAAATGTCTTCTCCCTAACACTCAGAAAAAAAACATTGTAAAAATAACTACGTTCGTACTTATTTCTATGTTAAAACAAAATCATTAAAATAACTTTAAAAAAGTTGAAATACATTAAACTAAAGTAGTCAATTTTGAAATAGAAGTAGACAATCTTAAATTAAAATTGCTTCACTTAAAAAATAAAACGAATTTACACAACCTCAAATTGAAATGGGAATTTTTGAAATTGTCCAGTTCACAGTGGGGTTGTTCAAATTTATTTCTAAAATGTTCAAATTTACCAGACTACCATGAGCGATGAGCTTGATTTATGGTGGAATGAGTTTTTAAACAAAAATTCCCTCACGAAGTTTTTATTAATATTTTTTATTTTGAAAATGTACTTTTAGAATTTTATAAGAAAAAAAAAATAATTTTCAGGAATCAGGATGAGAATGTCTTTTATAGTTATTAAAAAATTCCAATTCTGCCTAACCTCCACAATAGATCAAAAATTATAATTAAAACAAACACTATTTTTTTTTCAAATAAACTAAAATATCAAAAAGCATTTTGTGGACAATTAATTATTATATTTTATGCAAATATCTATCAAAAAACATTTCAGCGACAAATATTTAGAATTCTTTAAGACACAAAAAAAAACATGAATTTCAACTAAAAATACACCAACAAAAATGTTATTTCTAAAAAGTTGAACGAAATTCTCAAAAACTTGTCTAAGTTAAAAATATAAAAGCGTATATGCGTATATTTGCCATGTAGCTGCTCACTCATTTGACCACAAAACAAAAAAAAAAAGCGGCTAAATCCAGTTACAACTCTCGCAAGATGCAAATGCAATTTGTATAATTTTTCCATGTATTTCATTTGTTGTTGGCAATAACAAAACCGTCAGTAAAAAAATAAATTAATTAGACACTAACCGTAAAAAGGCGCACGTGACACACTGCCACACTCGAATTTCGAGGGTAAAATCGTTAGAAAATTCTTGTTACACTTTTTGATAAGGTAATTTTTTTGTTGTTCCGTTTCTGTTTACTTTTTTCTTAATTTGTGAATAATTTTTTTGGGCTTAAACGTGTTTTCGACCACAAAATTAATTCACTCGATTTTCAACACAAAACAACCGCCCGCTAGACAAAACGTTCGAACTCTCCGCGTTCGTTTTCCAAACACAACTGAAGTTGCTGCGTACGAAAGACGGTCGTCCAAGTGGCACCGATCGGCGTATGGGTGTGTGTACGTGAGTGAAACTCTGCCTGAACTGAACAGTGACTGAATTGTATCTCGCACTCAATGCCGCGTTGTGTGAACTGAACGCTGCGCTGCTAAAGTCAGAACTGAAGTGAATTCGTCGCGTATCTCACACAGATACAATTGGAATCCAGTCAATGTTGCGGGCAAAATGTTGCCACATGCGCTTATGGTGGTAGTGGTGTCAGAGCATGGCAACATTTGTCGCAGAGAAGATTTTTGAAATTGGAAATGTTACTAGCAACATGATGCTGTTAACTAATAATACTGTAATATAGATTTTTTAAAATATATAATTCAACTAATTTTTTAAAATTTAATTAATTTCTTTTTTACAAAACCTCAAAATAGTAAAAAATTAAAAAAAAATATTTTTTAAATTTTTTATACCTTACATTCAGGAAATTTTTATAATGTATTATTTCTTTTTACAATGAAATTAAAAAAAAAAAATAATAAAAAAAAAATTCAAACCAATAACAATTGTTAAGAAATGTTGCTGGTCAACATGTTGCTAACAATTATTGCTTAATTTCTGTTTTCACACTCAGCACATAATCAACAGGTGTTTCCACATTATTAAGATGCGAGATGACATCATTTTCATTTCTGTTGCTGCCTTTTCATATGAGAGCAATACATACGAAAAGATTTTCTCAGTTTTTCCAACGACAAGCAACAATGTTGCCAAAGTCAATACGAAACACGTAAGGGCCAAAGAAGTTTTTCCTCTCACAAATGAACTGGAAGAATTGCTTCAATTGGGAAGGAAAACATTTCGAACTTCCAATTGGAATGAAGTCAGTATAAAATAAACAGGAACATGTTGCCAGTTGGTTATGGTTTATATACATTAACTGTGCAACAAGGTTTAAAATATTTGTTATTAAAAAATGTTTGGACAGATTTGATTAAATTAAATTGTCAGTAAATATATTTTTTAGATACAAATTTTAAACATAAATTAGTGTTTTTTAATTAATATTATGAAGTTTTGTGGTTTATTTTAAAGAATATAAATAAATTATTAATTAAATTTTTAGGCCAGATGTTTAAATAAAAAATTTTGTATAATTAAATGAAGTAAAATGTACACAGAAAAATGCATCGCTTCGCTTTTCTTTTCTTTATTTTAATGAATACTTTCATGTAATCCCAAATGTTTCACACAAGTAATTGCAATGTTGCATGTGTGAAGTCATAAATCACTTCAAAGAAAATACCATCAATATTTCAAAACCGAGCAGCAGCCAGGACGAAATTGTACAATTTAATTTATGAAGTGAAAAGATTTCAAGGGACCACCAAACGAAATTCACACTACAGAAATAAAACAAGAAATGGCTGGATGACAGCAGGAGCACCAAAATCTCTGGACACGAACTACCTCCGTCCAATCTGTATCCAATAGGAAAAAAGTCATATAAGTGACCACGAGGCACAAATGAAAATTGAACTTTCAATTTGGACACGAGCGGGCAAATAATCCCTTAAATACGGGCAAAAAAGGGAAAAAGGATTACAGCTAGGGGGCATTGCGCAATAACAACAACATCAGCAGCACGACAACGACAGCACCCGCAACAGCAACTACACAACAACAATGCATACGATATAAATCACTTATCGGCAGAAATAGTGCGCGCACACAAACAGCGTGATAAATCGCACTTGATCGACACACACACACATACAGTAGGTCGTCACAGTTCCGATGGATGTGCGAATAATATCCTTGCTATAAACTCCTAGGGAGAAAAAAATGGAAGACTGCCGGTGCGTAGCCAAACAACAACAGTGTGCAACAATTCATTTTCGATTTTTATTAACATTTCACATTTGCGATATAAAATTCATGTGCCACAGCAGTTAATAAATAAAATTGTTACGCTTCGACATTATAGCGAAACAGTTACAAAAACACAAATACCGAGATACAGCGTGGAGATACAACAAACATGGATAAAGGGAACAAAATAAAATAACTTTTCCTCCGAAATTCGGAAAAGAAAATATTTTGCAAAATTGGCACACGCCACATTGCAGTTCCAGCAGATATGTTCCAATATTGTTGTTGTTCTGGTTGTTGTTTTTGACTTTGCTGTTCATGTTTGCCGTTGCATTCTCAACAAAGCGGAAACACAGCGTAACGAATTTCGGCAATTTTCTCTATTTTGCAAACATTTTACAAAATTGAAATTGAAACACTGTGCGTGTACGGCGCTGTCAAATATATGCACTGCTTCTTCTTGTGTATGTATCGAGATATAAACGCTCAGCGGGAAAAAGTTAGTAAAAAAAGGTTAAACTGCATCGTCTTGGGGTGAATTGGAATTTGTTTAGAAACATTTCATTTAATTGACTGTGGAACAGAACGGAATTAAAGTAATTAAAATTAAAATATTTTTTTTTCCTAAATGCAAGTTACTTTCACTTCCTGCAAGTTACCGTCACTAAATGCAAGATAGAGAGTTGACAAGGCTTGTCATTGTCACATATTGTCACTCACTGTTAGAAAAACTGAAGATTATTTTCAGCAATTTTACTAACAACTTTCGTTGAGTGTGACAAGTACTTTTATCGATATTTTCGCATGTTGTGCGACAATTTAACATGTTTTCGAGACAAACGTTGCAAATGCGTACAGCCGAAGCCGAAAGTAGTTTGCCAATACGAATTCGATGCGCACAGCATGTGCGGAAAATTGCATTTGCAAACCGCAAAATTACAATATATGCCAGAGAATCCCACGAAAACCTTCGAATGCGAATTGAACCTTTACGCTGCTGTGTGTGTGTGTGTGCGTAAGACCAAATCGAATAACTTTTATTGACAATTTTTGGTTATTCATTTGGTATTTGATGGGCAGCAGTCACCTCATTGTGGCAATTCTAAAGTAATTTCCATTTTCCATTCATTGAAATCTTTTCAAAACTACATTTCTCAGTGCATACATTTTAAATTGCTGGGGTTGTGCTCGGTTTTGGTTTGCTCTAATTTAATGTGCCACACCCCTTGACTTCCGGTCGCTTCGTTTTCTTCGTTGGTTTTTGGCAATTTCATTTAATAGTTTTCCAAAATACTTACTCAAATCTGAAACGTTTCCCCCTTCACTTCCCTTGCCGTTCGTTGTTGATGTTTGGCCCTTGGCTCGTGTTTAGTGTTTGCCACACTGCGGGGGGTGCCTGCCTGCATTCAATTCAATTAAAAAAGGATATGTGCACTGGTTAATTTGGAAACTGGTAGTCTTGAGGGTCAGAGTGCAAAATTCTAAGCGCATTGAAAAGTTTTTAATTCAATTAAAATTTTACAATTCTTAAATTCTTTGCCTTTGTAAGTGCGTAGAGGAAATGCGTTCAGCATTGTTGGTCTTTCAATGGAAATTAAATATTCAGGCTATTAGTAAAATGTGCTGTCAAAATCGTTTTGGATTGATTTATTTGATGTTTTAATTAGAGAAATTGTATTTGTATGTAAATTTAAAAAAATTTAAATTTACAAAAGAAAAAAAAAAATCTTTTTTTCAGTGTACAACTTATAAGAAGATTCATCTTTTGAACATTAACCATACCACAATTAAATACAAAAGGATCAGTTTTAAAACTTCAAATAGATTAAAAATCAATTTCTCATCACATGGAAACCTTGAAAAGTTTACCAACGTCTCTCTGCACACCAACGAAAAATCCACAAAAAAGTGAGAAAATCAATTTATCATTTTTGAAAACGAAATCCATTTAAAGGGCATAAATAAATGCCTTCACTTTTACAGGCCCCTGCAATTTCAACACCTCTGGATGTGGGCCTGTCACTTTTGACAGATTAAAGAAATTCAATTTGAAAAGAACTGCGAGTTGTCATCATTAGCGCGATTGTCCAAGGAGCACGAACAATTGTGCTGATCAATTGTGAGGAAGACATTCTTAGTGATGACTGTCTGGGGAAAACAATTATTTAAAATTTTTGTTGCCACAAAAAAAAAGGATGACGCAGTCTTATACTGAAATAAAGAATTATTATCGCCACTGACAAGGTTTTCTAGCAGAATACATTTGAAAATTTATTGAATTTAAACTGAAATCGAAATCAACACACCGACGATTAAATGTACATATGTGGTAAGTCCAAAGTTTTAAATTTTATACGAACCGAAATTTGGCATTTGATTTTGTACGGGAAATTCCACAGCGAGTTGATATCTACTGTGTCTTGAGCCTCTACTACTGGTTAGTTATTTACAAAAATTTGTTAAAATTTGAAGGCTTGAAAAGCAAAGATAACCCATTTACAAAACCCAAAGTATGTTTAACACCTTTCAGTTATTTTAAGAAACTGTTGAAATAATTGATAAAAATAATATGTTATTTTCTCCTTTATTTTTAGCTTCATCGCAGCACATTCAACCACTTAAATAATTTAATAAATTTATTACTTTTCCACATTTTTACCCAATTTGAATCAACAAAAGACAGGGTGAATCTACTGAAATTCATCATTCTGAATTAGCTGTCAGAAATAGAGAAGAATAAGACGATGGAAGCATAAAAGAAGATAATTGTCGTTTGCTGAAAAATGTATGAAATTTCATATTTTATTCAAGGGTAAAAAACACGTTTACTTCATCTATTCCACGCATTTTCATCTCAGCAATCATATTTTCTTGAGCACATCTCTCTCATCCATCAGGTGTTGAGCACCTGTCCGTCTCATCATCCATGTCTCTGCCGAATTCGATACGGCCTTAATGGTAAATAAAGCCTAAAGGAAGGTACAACAATTGAAAGATTTCCAAAGCAGTCCTTTTCGTGTCACAAAAGAATGCATGCTGAAAATAAAAGTTATGTATGATTTGTTTTTTCATAATGGTTTAACCCGTAGTTGCCGGTGTATTACATTAGGTATTGATCATTTGTAGATATATTCAGAGAGTTGAAAGTGCATATAAAAGTTCGATGCACCCATGGCTGAGACACTCCAGAAAAATGGGCGCTTCAGATATAGTAGCTCTCCTGAAGTCACCAGTGGACCTAGGTAGCTGCAATTGCACACATATTAACTTTGTCTACATAGAACAGAAAAACTTCGGTAAAATTAATCGAAAACAGTTGTTAGCGTACAACTTTTCACTTTGAATTTATAAACCGAAAAAAAATTGTTAAAATAAAAAGTTGTTGTTGTAAGTTCTTTTACCACGATTTTTGATTAAATGTGAATTTTCACAAATTTACTGAACAATTTACAACTTAACCATGAAAAAATGTTGCAATAAATTTACCATCTCTCGTCGGTTAAACGTACCAACATTGGAGGGTTGGAGCGTTTTTAACCATATTTTTTGGTAAACTTTTGTTTGTGTGTAGTGATGAGCGCTAAACCAGTTAATAGACAATGTCCACTTAAGTGTTACGTAACAAGGTCGTAATAAAAGAAAAAACTTCTTCTCAGGTCTTCAAATACTACAATGTTTATAGTAACTTTAAAGCACTCTCGATTTAACGAGGGTTAAGAGAAATGCGTAAGTACATATAAGAAGAAGCAATACCTTACATGAAGGAAGAGAGTATCATTGTTGGAAATTTTTCCATTAAAAAACGTTTTCATTACACGTTTTGACGTCACAAAGACATTTTCATAAGAATTAGACATTTTCATCTAAGGTTACATAAGGATATCTTACTTTCGCCTCTGAGCCGCGGGGGTATTATCATTTGTTTCAGCTGACAATGGCTTATGAGCATTTCGTAGTTTGGCTTCTTTTGTTGATAATCACGCATTGCTTTTAATGAAATATAGTTTCCTTTAATACAGTTTGGATGAAAGGAACGTAAAGTGGCTTCATTGGAAATCGATCAAGTGAATGAAGGAAAATTAATTAAATTTGAAGGAGAGTGTGGGGTAGTAGGTTTCACAGAAGAGTACTAATACACAGAAGCCTCATACGTGAGTGTGTACGAGTGCTGTATCTATGGCAACACAGTAAAGTAGCTAAACTTGGCATATGCCAAAATTCAACTTACCTCCTCATAAGCATAATGAATAGGTTCATTGCACCGTGGAAAATCGTCTTTCCCAAAAGCCCTTAATTAACTCCGACAAACAATGTCACCATTCAGTGGTTATTTAAACGAAACAACAACAACTGCAACAATAACAACAAAAGCGAAATGAAATATCCAAACCACATACTAGGTAAAATGCCCAGCAACTATACAACGATACACGCGGTGCCACAATGACAATACCGCCGCTTCATTTGACACCG
The DNA here is from genome assembly GCA_951394025.1 of Heteromyza rotundicornis. NCBI lineage: Eukaryota > Metazoa > Arthropoda > Insecta > Diptera > Heleomyzidae > Heteromyza > Heteromyza rotundicornis. The sequence continues at coordinate 10,751,772 of OX596010.1, read as the reverse complement.
AAAATGCCCGGTATAAGTCGCCACTTGGGACAAAGATGAAACCGAAAGCGAAATTGTAGCAGCAAAACAGAAAACAAAACAAAAGCCAGAAACCGCAATGGGAACAACAGTGCAGAAAACAGGAAATGATGAGGGACGAACGTCATCGACCAACAGCCATCCACCCACGAATGGACAAACACAGACCAGCTGCTGTTGGTGTACTATACTCATTCCGGGCAAGGAAGAAATGGAACATGAGACGAAAATTACTGTGCTAACTTTAAATGAGCTCATGTGGACTGTGGACGACAACGGACGTGGGCCAAAGTGATGCGATAGTTACGCTGGTGACAGTAGTCGCCTCGGGGCTGTTGGTTACTATTTGCGACAGATCCTGTTACCGTTTGGTTGGGCAGCAGCATGAAATGTTACAATATCGTGTGGGGGACACATTGCCATTAAAAGTTGGTTAAACAAATTAAATAAAAGCAGAAATACGTAAATACTCTTAATGGTTAATAAAACAATTTCGTCTAAATTACGAGCAGAGATGAGATAATTTTGTTATATAACATTTTTAATATTGAATCAAGTTGAGTTGTAATTGGAATGTAAAACGTCGTAAAGGAAGAGTGGGGCATTAATGCATTTATGTAATTAATTAAATATGGAAAATGGAAAGCTACTAAATGGATGGACACAATATTTCTCTAGCAAATGAGTTTTGGCGAAATTAAAATAAATGCGAAGGATTGAAATCGATGGAAATGCTTTGTTGAGGACATTTGCCCCACAGGGATTAAAAGGACTTAAGAAGAAGAATTAACTATAATATAGGATACGATATAAAGGAACTTGCATGGTCTACAACAACACCACATACAACATTTCAGCAAAATCCTTGAAAGTGGCAAACTAAGTAAATAAGTAAAGAAAAGAAGATCAACTTTAATGTCAATATAGACGGCTCTCATATTAATACCATAAAATCTGCTACACTTTATCGTCCAATATAGAGATTTTTTTTTTATCGATATCCTTAATAAAAATTGAACGCTCTTTATGCACCACAAAAAACAAACAAAACCTACACAAAAAGGAGTAACTGAACAAGTTGAGCGACACGACACCCGAAAACGGTTCAAAATAGTGTACAATGGACCACAATGGCAAAGGCAAGGCAAGGCAATAGGCAAGGATCATAAGGGTCATTACGATTACAAAGCATAAAAGAATTTTATGTGTCAACACTATAAGAGGAGTAGAAGAAGAAGTACAAAAAAAAAAGGGATAACAACCTTTTAAAAAAGAAGGCGAAAAAGTAGTTAAGCACAAAAGGGCACACGCAGAGGCATGACACTGGACAGCAGACGACAACAACACGGGGGAAGGGCTTACAAGAAAAAGGGGTGTGGGCGCCTAGATGAGTTGTCCTTTTTTAGTTGTACAAAACATATTTCTTTTTTTGTGTTATTTCCAAGCATTTATTTATTTGTGTTAATCCAGTCTTTTATTGTGTGGCATGATGTTCACAAAAATATACTACAGCAGAATGGCCAGAAAACAACATTAATAAAGCATATTTATGAGTTGAGTGGTGGCCACAAGTGGGGTGGGCAGCTTCGTCTGTTATCCTTTTGTGCAGTTATTTCTCATTATTTTTATGTTTTATTTGGGAAAAGGATGTGCGTGCGGGTATCCCTTCGGTTGAAAAATTTCCAATTGTTGAACAAAAAACCAAGTCTAGTCTCGGAATTATTTTGGTCGCATGGTTTTTGGAGTGTAAGGCAAGTACTTCAGACGGATATCCTTTTTCTTGTCGTTTTTGGTGGGCCTCTCAGTGGATCAGTGCAGTCCTTCGAAGTTAAAGTGGCCGTCATGAGCAAGGAATTACTTAATAAGAGGTAATTTGTATTTGATTTGAAATTTAATATTTTCGAAAGTGATTTTTGAAGAGAAAAGGGCCAATGTCTCTAGTCCAAACTTTCACTCATCTCAAAGTTTTTATCTATTTTCTTCTTTTTTTGTGAACTGCTCACAAACACGCCAATAGCTTGTATGCCATCCCTTTCATCGTCACGTGACCACATTCCTTCCATACGGTGTCGTGGCATTGCCAGGCTTCCACTACACCATGTGGTCATGGTGGAAGTAAGAAAAACAAAAATTCAAAGGCCCATAAGGTGTCCTTCCGTGCAAATCTAAGGCTTCTTGCAAGTGTTAGTAAAAAATACGAAATGTGTGAGCTATTTAACGTCCTGCTGTGAAGTGAAATGGAATTTTGTAATTACTGCTGTAGCAAATGCTGAAGGTGAGGTGATAAACGTTCCTTTGTTGTGGTTTTTCCTGTGTAGTTTCTGCGGAATTTTTGGGGTTTTCATACAAAAGTGTTTCGGAAACGTCCATTTAAATTGGAATGTATAGAATCTGAAATGATTTTGTACGGGGTTACATCCTTTACTTTACCAAAAGAATACGATTATTTCCTACATTTATTTACCTTACCAATTTACATAAATAAATATTGCTTTTCTGTATTTACCTGGGCCACTAAGTAAAAGCGGAAACACGCGCACTAAACAAATAGTCAACAAAATTGTGAAACTCCGCTTCCGCGTAAATTTCATTCGCTGCGTTTCATCTTATTGACATGAGATTTTACAGAGAACAACAGAAGCCGACGAAGACTCTTTCAGAGGAATTTTAAAGAAGTAAACAGTGAGTTTAAATGAAATGTTGACATTTCCTGCATATTCTCTGAATTTCATATACGCTTAGAACTAAGCGTATCCACTCTTTACTATAAAACAAAAGGATTACAATTTAAATTTAAAAAAAAACTGAAAAATACTATCAAATTACAGTCTTCTTCTAGGACCTCCCCGATCAATCATACGCATTGACATTTCCCATAAAATTAACCGAAAACTCGAAAAGCGATCACTTACCTTTTGAATTGCATAGGTAAGTATCCTTGAATTCTTCCTTTCTTACTTGTTCGATAATTCGGGGTAGGTACGCAATTTGGCACTATTTTCACATGCCATTTTTGCTTTGTTTTCAACCACAACTGATCGGCTTTCTTTCCACCACCACCGCAGGCACTCCTCTCCATCTTTTCAATGTCTTCGCTCATCTGGCTCTAATGTTGGCTTGTATTGTTGTTTGCTTTTGTTTTGTCGAAAAACCACTTTAAATGCCATTTAACGCAATTTTGGGCTTAAATTCGCCTTACAATTTAATACGTGCGCTATTAAAGAAATTATTCAATACTATGCTACTCCATTCTATACGTTATATATATTTTTTAGCAACGCTGTGTTTGTTGTGTATCAAATTCATAAGAGGATTAGGTTACAACAAAAAAAAATCGTATTATAAATAATAAAAGGGAATGCATGTATTATGAAAAAAAAGCCGCTGCTTGAGGGTACTTTGAAGCGTGTGAAGGGGAATTTTCAAGCCCCGAAGAGAGCCTTTTTATTATTATGGCTTAAAATGTTTAAAATGTTTTAATTTAAGGAAAAACAGACTAAATGCATTAAGTGCATTTATTGTTGTTCAAAAGGTTATATATACAGCTACAAAGGATAGTTTTGTTGCAGTATGAATTAAACTACAAGAAAATCGCTTGAAAATATTAAAGTTATTAATGAAATCAAGTTTAATGCTAATGGTATAGTTCCAGAACCGATTGAAAGTGATGCTAGGGGTGGCAGTTCGGTGGATGATTCTAGTTTTAGGATTATTTGTTATATGAAATTAGTTGAACAAAGCCGTCACATGAAATAATAGAAACAAAATTAAGTTTTAGGCTTTAATCCGTTCTACATCGGTTTTGAGACACAACATATTTGATTCGGAACTTTACGTCGCTGTAACTGGGGAATTTTACATGCAATTCTCTATTGCCCCAAAAGTCTCTGATCGAAACTAATTGTCTAAACTAACCCAAGGGTTCCATTGTGCGACTACATGACACTGCGTCGGCGTCTTAGGACCTCTTCTGAACCGATTGAAATGTCTCTGAACTGTGTTAATTGGTCCCTACATGCGACTAACTCTATGTAAAATTTACTACTTTTCGATAAAAAGTTTGGGACCAGATCTCATCCCAGCGATGTGTCAGTTTTCCTAAAAAAGGTTACTTAGTCAGCAGGTTGGTTATGAGCTGGTGATGAGTCAATTACCCCATTTAAAGTACATTAACTTTAGTAGCTCAAAAATATACTAAATATAACTAATTTTGAGTCGACTTTTAGGCAAGTTTGGTATTTAAAAAATACTATTGACAATTGGTTTAAGCTCATCGTTTGATTGCCGCTTTCACGCATTGCAATTGGCTCTATCTTGATTTTTCAATTAAAAGCGCTTCTCACATTTTATAATTTAATTAGAATGAAATAAGATACCACACACACACACACACACAAGCCTCCAATGCCTTTGTCCACCCGAAAGAAGTGAATTAAAAGTGCGCGCCCACAAACGTCAACAGAGCTGCGCCACGTGACCGACACTTTCTTTCTGTGGGTGGATGGATGGATATTTGATACACTTCATGCGACTATGCAAGATTCAACCCTGCACCACCAAACGAATGCGGGATGTCTGGTAATTACCAAAAGAAGATACTAATTCAAAGATGGCAACCGTTCACCAGCTGTGATAATGCTGCTTAAAGCCTGCCTTTGTGTTGACAGTATAATAACGTAATTAACTAATTTTCAAAATTTTCGTTGAAATGATATGATAACGTTAACGTTATCATTTCAAATTAGGGCGCAATTGTTTATTGTTGTTGTTGCTGTTTATTTATGTTGTTGCAGGCAAAGGATGCGACACATCCGTGCATATATGTGAATTGTGTGATGTTTACAATTCACATGAATTTCCAACAAGAACTGCGTAGAATTTCAAATGAAGCTGAAGTTTGTGTGAGTTCTAAGGGGGGTGAGAGTGGTGAGTTTTAGTTCTCAAATGGAAATTTTCAAAATTCCCATCGATGTTATCTTAAGTAGCTTTTGTGGTTTCAAGTATTTCGGTAGCATTAGTTTCGACGTACAAAAACTTGAAGTGGCTTTTGTTGGATTTTAAATGATTTTTGTGACACACGCCACTGTTGACTTGAAAAGGCGATAATGTTAATTTGGAAGTTTACAAATGCCAACATTTTGGTAATTTTGGTAAATTTCGAGGAGGGGCTCAATTGTAGTGGAAATGCTTTTCTCATTAAGTGGCAATTGTCACAATTAACAAAAGCTATTAAAGAGAGAGTTAAGTATTTACCCTTCTACGATTTATTAAACTATTTTCCAAGAGGAATTGTATTATTTTCTAGATACATTAAGCAAATCTTTTGAATATTTGAATGTATTCAAAATTCTTTAACATAATTTCTACTATTTGGAGAAGCGGAAGTCGAATCATTTCAGCGTTTACTATTGCTCTAACTTTGTTTTTCAATTAAAACTGTTCTCATCTCAACTGATCGCAACAATTCTAATTTTTAGCATACTTTTAGGCTTGACCAACTGATCAAACAATACCCCTTAATAAGAACCAGTGTTGCCAGCTAATTTTAAATAGCTTGAAACACAATTTGACATTTATGTAATTTATATAAACATTTTCCAAAACGATTCTCATGCAGCCATACAAATTTATAAACGAATTTTTCATCTTCATCATGTTGCGTGATAAATGGCCACATTGTCTTTCAGTGTTCATAAACATACACATTGCACAGTCTCCATATGGGTTCCACCTCCCATCTAGCAGTATCAGACTATCCCAAGGCATTAGAGCGTAAAAGCACCGAAAGGGCGCCAGAAAGCGAAATGTTACAAGCGACATCTGTTGTCGGCAGCGACAAACAACCAAGCAAGCAAAACATTTGAGTATGAACAGTGTAGCGTCTCGGTATGGCTGTTGGCCAAAAATATTTCATTAAAATGTTAAACATTTAGTAAATACCCTGTCGAATTATACCTAAACCCCATAATTTTCTTTTATTCCGTAGCACAGTGTAAAAAAGAAAAAAATGTATTAAAAATTTTTTTTATGCTTATGTAAAAATTGCAAAAAATTTTAAGTATCTACTGGTTAGAGTGGTGGTGACTTGCCTTACAAAGAGCAATATCATCACAAAAATTCGTTTAGCCAAATTGTATGGTAACGTGTCTGTTGGGATGTTGAGAAAATGGGCATGATCGGAGTGGATCTACTACTCTCGTGTTAATTTTTAAATTTCTATTTCTCTACTCAGGTAGTGAATTTTCTATTCCCCTCAAGGTATATTCTCAAAACTCAAAACTACTACTCAAAACTACTACTCCTTCTACCAATCTACCTCTCTACGCAAGAATCTATATATATTCCCCTTTCTTCAAATCTACTCTCCTAAAATAAAATATCTAATACTTTTGTTAAAATTAGTATTTAAATTTTATCTATAAAATAAATTGGGAATATATGAAGATTTGCATTTTTGAAATCATGTAATTCTCTTCAGAACTGAGGTGAAGTTCGAGAATTTGCCAAATCGGACAAAAACTGGCAGTGGCTCTCTATAACCAAAAAAAAAGTTATTTTTGAAACTGTATTCGATTGGATATGTTTAGAAATGGATTTTTGAAATGGTCCGAGCTTCCAAAACCACATTAATGGGGCAGAAGGGCGTCTTGAAACCGATTTTTTTTTGTTGGAGTAGACGGGAAACATTTAAAAACGGATTTTGGACCTAGGTTTCAAACCGACCTATCCTTGGCTCAAATGGCGTCATATTGTGTGGGGATATTTCAGTTTCGGCAGTTTTGGTTGATTTTGTGACACTGTGCGATATATTGTTGTCTCCTCATTGTTAGTGTTGGTATTGTTGTTGCTTTTACTTTGGCAGTTGAAACATTATTGTGGCCCCATGGCACATGTGTGCAGATCGCATCGCATCAGATGACATGCGACACCCAGCATAGCACAAAGAAACGTTAGAAGCATTCGAACGGCAGCCCTTATTTACGCGCCAAAAATTGCAAAAATTGCCGCTTCCGATGAAGCCACGAAAAAGCTGAAATGAATACATACAAAAGATGTTAGTACTCTTGTACGAGCTATTGATAAGTCTGTTGGCGGCCAAGTTTGACAGCTTTTGATAATCATACCAAATTTTACAAATTTTGCCTTACTGGAAAATCGATAGGGTCGATTGAATTTACTTTCTTGAAGTTAACATTAGCTGAGTCAATAAAAGAGCAGAAAACATACTTGAAAATAAAATAGAATTTTCTGAATATTAAAATTTTTGAATGAACACATGCGAAACTGTCAAAGAAAAAAATTCCATTTTAACCACCAACCTTTGGGATTTATTCATTCAAAACTTAATTTCCTTTTTGCTCAACAAGTGCAGTTCTGTGCCAGGTATGTGGAAAGTAATATTTTACAATGTCGGCATGCTGGCTCCTGCACTGACAGCTGACATTGAAGCAGGCATGTCTGCTGCCATGAATCAATCAAAATTGTTGTTTCGAGCCGTCTTGGTAAAAGTTCCGTACGTGAGCGAGCCATAAAAGTGAAAGTTTATGGCAAAGAGAAAGCGTGTCTGAGGGTGAAGTGCAATAAAACTGGTGAAATTTAATATTTATGAATAAACAAAAATATAAATTTTTTACTAACATGAAATGGGATTTTGGGAAAAAAAATTACAGCTGCGTTTGCAATGACAGCGGGTTTTTGGGGTGTCACTCGCAAGAGAAGTGATTTTCACTAATCGAAACTGTGAAATGGACGTCCTTCAATCAGATATAGTTTTCAAATATTGTATAAATTCAATAACAAATTTATTAAAAATAAAAACATTTTTATTTTTTTTATAAAAGTATAAAAAAGGATTAAATAATCTATTTAGTATATGTAGCCCTTATCATTCGTAAATTTCACACAGAAGCGCTTAAAACACAAACGCTTCTTGGCAGGCACTGTGGTGGAACTGGGCGCAACCATGGTTGTTGTGGTTGTCGTTGTTGTTGTTGTACTCGCTGGTGCCTCCGTTGTTGAAGTCACGTTGTTTGTCGGGTCCCTTTCATTCTCCTGACTAGCTACCCCATTCCCGATTGCTGCAGTGGAAGTGTCATTTCCCGCTCCACTTCCATTCTCTCCACTTGCTATCTCATTTATCCAACTGCCCATAATTGTGGTGGGCGTACTATTTTCCGAATCACTTTCGTTCTCCACAATTACCGAATCAGCTATCAATCGACTCATTACTAGGAGAAAACTCTCAATGACGTCAATGTCAGCTTCAGTGAGTTTACTTCCTTTGCAGTCATTCTGACCAAACGATGGTAAGGTGTAGATTGCCAGTAAAAGCGAAATAAAAAAAATAATTTTCATTCTCACAGACATTCTTTTACGATTGAGGTAGCAAACGATATAGTTGGTCAGATGCAATTGGAATATGGCTTTATATAAAGATAAGTTGAATCTGTTTGAAGAAATTTCGTATAAGATAACAGGCTCCGCTCGGTTGCTATCTCTTGCCGTTGTCGAATACGTGATTCTATTTAGATATTTAGACATAGATATTTTTCTGGTTACTGCAGTTAACCATTCCGAGATGCTCTTTACTTTACTTGAGGAAACCATTCAAAAACACTTAACAAAATCAAAATTGTTCACTAGTCAACCGCTTCACTTAATTGCTTTCGTACACAAACAGATTTTTAAATCTGCTACCACACCAAATACAATTCACCTTGAAGTGTTTGAATATTTGTGTGATTCCAACTAATCGAATCTGTACTCAACGATAAGACCACACACTACGTTGCAAATATTCTCACAGCCCACAAGATAAGCAAATAGTTAAGCATTTTTTTGACCAAATAAACGCGATAAACAAAAAAAGTAACTGCATATATATACAGCTGATGGCAGCGATGGCAGGTATTGCGATCGAATGCAGAGAACAACTGCAACGCTTTGCGAACAAAACAAATCGAGAGTGATGAGAACGAGAATAGCATCTCTGATATCGGTGCTGTTGGTGTCGACCATCTTTGTGGATGGAAAACCTCATCCACTGATAGGTGGACAAAATAGTATCATTGGCAGTCAAACGCGTATGTTATCTTTCGCAAGCGGTCCAAAATGCACATGGCTTACGAAACAAATGGAGGAAAACTTATAATATATCTAATATTATTTTGTAATTACAGAAAATGACAACAAACAAATCAATGGCAGTAAAATTATTGCAGGGAAAATTGCGGATGTCAGTCCACAAATAGGAGTCTTGGCAGCAGTCTTGAATAATGTGGACCAGCACTCAAGACGATCAGGGAGATCTATTGGGACATGTGGAGCGAATGCCATTGGGGCTGGTCAATCACGTAAGTCACATTTTGATTGTGATTCCCTGCAAAAGAGTAAAAATTTATTAAACATTCACAGAGATCTCCAACACCCAAGTCATTGGCAACAACAATATTGCAGGGAAAGTTGTAGATGTGAGCCCACAGTTAGGAGTCTTGGGACTTATTGGGAATAGTGCAAGTCAAAGTGAGCAGGGGTGTGGAAGATCCGGTGGAAGAAGTGGATCGAACACCATTGGTGGAAGTCAATCACGTAAGTCAATTTTTGATTGTAAATCATAGCAAAAAAGTAAATATTTACAAAAATTTACAGAGATCTCCAACACCCAAGTCACTGGCGACAACAATATTGCAGGGAAAGTTGTAGATGTGAGCCCACAGTTAGGAGGATTGGTACCAATTCTAAATAAAGTAGATCAAAGCTCAGAAGGATCGGGAAGATCCGGTGGAAGAAGTGAATCAAACACCATTGGTGGGAGTCAATCACGTAAGTCATATTTTGATTGTAATTCACTGCAAAATAGTAAAATTGTATTAAAATTTACAGAGATCTCCAACACCCAAGTCACTGGCAGTAACAATATTGCAGGGAAAGTTGTAGATGTGAGCCCACAGTTAGGAGTCTTGGGACTTATTGGGAATAGTGCAAGTCAAAGTGCGCAGGGGTCTGGCAGATCCGGTGGAAGAAGTGGATCGAATACAATTGGTGCTAGTCAATCACGTAAGTCAATTTTTGATTGTAAATCATAGCAAAAAAGTAAATATTTACAAAAATTTACAGAGATCTCCAACACCCAAGTCACTGGCGACAACAATATTGCAGGGAAAGTTGTAGATGTGAGCCCACAGTTAGGAGGATTGGTACCAATTCTAAATAAAGTAGATCAAAGCTCACAAGGATCGGGAAGATCCGGTGGAAGAAGTGAATCAAACACAATTGGTGGAAGTCAATCACGTAAGTCATATTTTGATTGTAATTCACTGAAAAATAGTAAAATTGTATTAAAAATTTACAGAGATCTCCAACACCCAAGTCACTGGCAATAACAATATTGCAGGGAAAGTTGTAGATGTGAGCCCACAGTTAGGAGTCTTGGGACTTATTGGGAATAGTGCAAGTCAAAGTGCGCAGGGGTCTGGCAGATCCGGTGGAAGAAGTGGATCGAATACAATTGGTGCTAGTCAATCACGTAAGTCAATTTTTGATTGTAAATCATAGCAAAAAAGTAAATATTTACAAAAATTTACAGAGATCTCCAACACCCAAGTCACTGGCGACAACAATATTGCAGGGAAAGTTGTAGATGTGAGCCCACAGTTAGGAGGATTGGTACCAATTCTAAATAAAGTAGATCAAAGCTCAGAAGGATCGGGAAGATCCGGTGGAAGAAGTGAATCAAACACCATTGGTGGAAGTCAATCACGTAAGTCATATTTTGATTGTAATTCACTGAAAAATAGTAAAATTGTATTAAAAATTTACAGAGATCTCCAACACCCAAGTCACTGGCAATAACAATATTGCAGGGAAAGTTGTAGATGTGAGCCCACAGTTAGGAGTCTTGGGACTTATTGGGAATAGTGCAAGTCAAAGTGCGCAGGGGTCTGGCAGATCCGGTGGAAGAAGTGGATCGAATACAATTAGTGCTAGTCAATCACGTAAGTCAATTTTTGATTGTAAATCATAGCAAAAAAGTAAATATTTACAAAAATTTACAGAGATCTCCAACACACAAGTCACTGGCGACAACAATATTGCAGGGAAAGTTGTAGATGTGAGCCCACAGTTAGGAGGATTGGTACCAATTCTAAATAAAGTAGATCAAAGCTCACAAGGATCGGGAAGATCCGGTGGAAGAAGTGAATCAAACACAATTGGTGGAAGTCAATCACGTAAGTCATATTTTGATTGTAATTCACTGAAAAATAGTAAAATTGTATTAAAAATTTACAGAGATCTCCAACACCCAAGTCACTGGCAATAACAATATTGCAGGGAAAGTTGTAGATGTGAGCCCACAGTTAGGAGTCTTGGGACTTATTGGGAATAGTGCAAGTCAAAGTGCGCAGGGGTCTGGCAGATCCGGTGGAAGAAGTGGATCGAATACAATTGGTGCTAGTCAATCACGTAAGTCAATTTTTGATTGTAAATCATAGCAAAAAAGTAAATATTTACAAAAATTTACAGAGATCTCCAACACCCAAGTCACTGGCGACAACAATATTGCAGGGAAAGTTGTAGATGTGAGCCCACAGTTAGGAGGATTGGTACCAATTCTAAATAAAGTAGATCAAAGCTCACAAGGATCGGGAAGATCCGGTGGAAGAAGTGAATCAAACACAATTGGTGGAAGTCAATCACGTAAGTCATATTTTGATTGTAATTCACTGAAAAATAGTAAAATTGTATTAAAAATTTACAGAGATCTCCAACACCCAAGTCACTGGCAATAACAATATTGCAGGGAAAGTTGTAGATGTGAGCCCACAGTTAGGAGTCTTGGGACTTATTGGGAATAGTGCAAGTCAAAGTGCGCAGGGGTCTGGCAGATCCGGTGGAAGAAGTGGATCGAATACAATTAGTGCTAGTCAATCACGTAAGTCAATTTTTGATTGTAAATCATAGCAAAAAAGTAAATATTTACAAAAATTTACAGAGATCTCCAACACACAAGTCACTGGCGACAACAATATTGCAGGGAAAGTTGTAGATGTGAGCCCACAGTTAGGAGGATTGGTACCAATTCTAAATAAAGTAGATCAAAGCTCACAAGGATCGGGAAGATCCGGTGGAAGAAGTGAATCAAACACAATTGGTGGAAGTCAATCACGTAAGTCATATTTTGATTGTAATTCACTGAAAAATAGTAAAATTGTATTAAAAATTTACAGAGATCTCCAACACCCAAGTCACTGGCAATAACAATATTGCAGGGAAAGTTGTAGATGTGAGCCCACAGTTAGGAGTCTTGGGACTTATTGGGAATAGTGCAAGTCAAAGTGCGCAGGGGTCTGGCAGATCCGGTGGAAGAAGTGGATCGAATACAATTGGTGCTAGTCAATCACGTAAGTCAATTTTTGATTGTAAATCATAGCAAAAAAGTAAATATTTACAAAAATTTACAGAGATCTCCAACACCCAAGTCACTGGCGACAACAATATTGCAGGGAAAGTTGTAGATGTGAGCCCACAGTTAGGAGGATTGGTACCAATTCTAAATAAAGTAGATCAAAGCTCAGAAGGATCGGGAAGATCCAGTGGAAGGAGTGGTTCGAACACCATTGGTGGAAGTCAATCACGTAAGCCATATTTTGATTGTAATTCACTGCAAAATAGTAAAATTGTATTAAAAATGTACAGAGATCTCCAACACCCAAGTCACTGGCAATAACAATATTGCAGGGAAAGTTGTAGATGTGAGCCCACAGTTAGGAGTCTTGGGACTTATTGGGAATAGTGCAAGTCAAAGTGCGCAGGGGTCTGGCAGATCCGGTGGAAGAAGTGAATCAAACACCATTGGTGCTAGTCAATCACGTAAGTCAATTTTTGATTGTAATTCACTGCAAAATAGTAAAATTGTATTAAAAATTTACAGAGATCTCCAACACCCAAGTCACTGGCGACAACAATATTGCAGGGAAAGTTGTAGATGTGATCCCACAGTTAGGAGGATTGGTACCAATTCTAAATAAAGTAGATCAAAGCTCACAAGGATCGGGAAGATCCAGTGGAAGGAGTGGTTCGAACACCATTGGTGGAAGTCAATCACGTAAGTCATATTTTGATTGTAATTCACTGCAAAATAGTAAAATTGTATTAAAAATTTACAGAGATCTCCAACACCCAAGTCACTGGCAATAACAATATTGCAGGGAAAGTTGTAGATGTGAGCCCACAGTTAGGAGTCTTGGGACTTATTGGAAATAGTGCAAGTCAAAGTGCGCAGGGGTCTGGAAGATCCGGTGGAAGAAGTGGATCGAATACCATTGGGGCTAGTCAATCACGTAAGTCAATTTTTGATTGTAATACATAGCAAAAAAGTAAATATTTACAAAAATTTACAGAGATCTCCAACACGCAAGTCACTGGCGACAACAATATTGCAGGGGAAGTGGCAAATGTCAGTCCGCAATTAGGTCTCGGCGCACTTCTTGGAAATACTGCAAGTCAACAATCTCAGGGTTTGGGAAGATCTGGAGTAAGGGGTGGTTCAAATACTATTGGCAGTAGTCAGTCCCGTAAGTCTTTTTATATTTGTTGGTTCAATGAATCTTTCTTTAGTCGTTGGCATTAATATTTTGCAGAAAATCAGAATGTTGACATAGTTGGTAATAAAAATACCTTGTTCAGAGCACTGGATGTTGCACCTCAAGCTGATCTTGACATTGACTTACTAAATGCAGTAACACAAGATGGCAGTGGCAAAAATCGGATCCTCAGTCGACAACAGAGTATGATCATATACAATAGAACTTTTTTAGTGAATGATTATACAAATTGTTTGTAGGTAACGATAATACGTTCATAAGAGGTGACGACAACAAGGTTATCACAGGTGCTAAAGTCAAACCGCAAATATTCGGTAAAGTTCGTGTGCTTGATCTAGTAAAACAAGTTAGTGGTGTGATCAGCGGCAACACTGATGATTGCGATGACAATGAAATTCGTACAATACAAGAACGTAAGCATTTGCAGACGTAATTCTGGACAAACAAAATTTATTAAGAAAATTTATTACAGAAAATTCCAATACTGATGTGGTGGGGAATCGTAATACCGTAATTACTGGAGCTGAGATTAGCCCCCAGATTGACGGCGACGTAAGTGCATTGAATAGAATTGTTCAAAAAGTGAGATGCAAGGAAAAACCTGTTACACCAACTCCGCCTCCAGTTGATCCCTCGACTCCTCCTCCGGTAGACCCACCAACACCTCCTCCAGTGGACCCTCCAACTCCTCCCCCAGTTGACCCGCCAACACCTCCTCCAGTTGACCCACCCACACCTCCTCCAGTGGACCCACCAACTCCTCCTCCAGTGGATCCACCAACTCCTCCTCCAGTGGACCCACCAACACCTCCTCCGGTAGATCCACCAACTCCTCCTCCAGTGGACCCACCCACACCTCCTCCGGTAGATCCACCAACTCCTCCCCCAGTAGACCCACCAACACCTCCTCCAGTGGACCCACCTACACCTCCTCCGGTAGATCCACCAACTCCTCCTCCAGTGGACCCTCCAACACCTCCTCCAGTGGACCCACCTACACCTCCTCCGGTAGATCCACCAACTCCTCCTCCAGTTGACCCTCCCACTCCTCCCCCAGTAGACCCACCAACACCTCCTCCAGTGGACCCACCAACACCACCTCCGGTAGATCCACCAACACCACCTCCAGTTGACCCACCCACACCTCCTCCAGTTGATCCACCAACACCTCCTCCAGTCGACCCTCCCACTCCTCCCCCAGTAGACCCACCAACACCTCCTCCAGTGGACCCTCCAACACCTCCTCCAGTTTATCCACCATTACCTCCAGTTTATCCACCAACACCTCCTCCAGTTGACCCTCCAACACCTCCTCCAGTTGACCCTCCAACACCTCCTCCAGTTTATCCACCATTACCTCCAGTTTATCCACCATTACCTCCAGTTTATCCACCATTACCTCCAGTTTATCCACCAACACCTCCTCCAGTTGACCCACCCACACCTCCTCCAGTTGATCCACCAACTCCTCCCCCAGTTGACCCTCCAACACCTCCTCCAGTTTATCCACCAACACCTCCTCCAGTTTATCCACCAACACCTCCTCCAGTTGACCCACCCACACCTCCTCCAGTTGATCCACCAACTCCTCCCCCAGTGGACCCGCCGACACCTCCTCCAGTTGATCCACCAACACCTCCTCCGGTAGATCCACCAACACCCCCTCCAGTGGACCCACCCACACCTCCACCAGTTGATCCACCAACACCTCCTCCGGTAGATCCACCCACACCTCCACCAGTTGACCCACCAACTCCTCCTCCTGTGGATCCTCCGACTCCTCCACCGGTAGATCCACCAACACCCCCTCCAGTGGACCCACCCACACCACCACCGGTTGACCCACCAACACCACCTCCGGTAGATCCACCCACACCTCCACCAGTTGATCCACCAACACCTCCTCCGGTAGATCCACCCACACCTCCTCCAGTTGACCCACCAACTCCTCCTCCTGTGGATCCTCCGACTCCTCCACCAGTAGATCCACCAACACCCCCTCCAGTGGACCCACCCACACCACCACCGGTTGACCCACCAACACCACCTCCGGTAGATCCACCCACACCTCCACCAGTTGATCCACCAACACCTCCTCCGGTAGATCCACCCACACCTCCTCCAGTTGATCCACCAACACCTCCTCCAGTTGATCCTCCAACACCACCTCCAGTTGACCCTCCAACTCCTCCGCCAGTGGACCCACCAACACCTCCTCCAGTGGATCCTCCGACTCCTCCTCCGGTAGATCCACCAACACCCCCTCCAGTGGAGCCACCCACACCTCCACCAGTTGATCCACCAACACCTCCTCCAGTGGACCCTCCAACTCCTCCTCCGGTAGATCCACCAACTCCTCCTCCAGTGGACCCACCAACACCTCCTCCTGTTGACCCACCCACACCTCCTCCAGTGGATCCTCCAACTCCTCCTCCGGTAGATCCACCAACTCCTCCCCCAGTGGACCCACCAACACCTCCTCCGGTAGATCCACCCACACCTCCTCCAGTGGACCCTCCAACTCCTCCTCCTGTTGACCCACCCACACCTCCACCAGTTGACCCACCAACACCTCCTCCGGTAGATCCACCAACTCCTCCTCCAGTGGACCCGCCGACACCTCCTCCGGTAGATCCACCAACACCTCCACCAGTTGATCCACCAACACCTCCTCCGGTAGATCCACCCACACCTCCTCCAGTGGACCCTCCAACTCCTCCTCCGGTAGATCCACCAACTCCTCCACCAACTCCTCCCCCAGTGGACCCTCCAACTCCTCCTCCGGTAGATCCACCAACTCCTCCTCCAGTGGACCCACCAACACCTCCTCCTGTTGACCCACCCACACCTCCTCCAGTTGACCCACCAACTCCTCCTCCAGTGGACCCACCAACACCTCCTCCGGTAGATCCACCAACTCCTCCTCCAGTGGACCCACCAACTCCTCCTCCAGTGGACCCACCAACACCTCCACCAGTTGACCCACCAACACCTCCTCCGGTAGATCCACCAACTCCTCCTCCAGTTGACCCACCAACTCCTCCTCCAGTGGACCCACCAACACCTCCTCCGGTAGATCCACCAACTCCTCCTCCAGTGGACCCACCTACACCTCCTCCAGTTGACCCACCCACACCTCCACCAGTTGACCCACCAACACCTCCTCCGGTAGATCCATCAACTCCTCCTCCAGTTGACCCACCAACACCTCCTCCGGTAGATCCACCAACACCTCCACCAGTTGACCCACCAACACCTCCACCAGTTGACCCACCAACACCTCCTCCGATAGATCCACCAACTCCTCCTCCAGTTGACCCACCAACACCTCCTCCAGTTGACCCACCAACTCCTCCTCCAGTGGACCCACCTACACCTCCACCAGTTGACCCACCCACACCTCCTCCGGTAGATCCACCAACTCCACCTCCAGTTGACCCACCAACTCCTCCTCCAGTGGACCCACCAACACCTCCTCCAGTTGACCCACCCACACCCACACCTTCTCCACCAACTCCGCCACCACGTCGTTGTTACCTTCGCTACTGCCGCAAATGGCGTTGTCCTCCACAATACAAGTGCTATGGAGGTCACGATAGCCCTCAATATGGTCATCAGCATACTACAAATCAGTACGGTTCACATTACGGCCCTCAATATAACGTTCACTACGGTGCTCATTACGGTCCTCATTATGGTCCCAAATATTTTAATCATTATGAAACCAAAACGGGTACAAAATATCACGAAGAACATGTGCCCCAGTATATACCAAAATATGACAACAACGGTCCACCGCGGCACGAAGAATATGTGCCCCAGTATACACCGGAATATGACAAGTACGGTCCACAGCGGTACCATTAATTGTTTTTACATTTTACAAATATTTTTTTAATAAAATTTTATACATATTTTGATTCTAATGAACATTTCGTCGTTTTAGTTGAACTTTGTGTCATTTAGGAGTGAAAGTAGTCGAAGCAGATTAAAGAGTCTCAACTCAAATCTCGCATCACGTAAAGAATAATGTATTGCCTGGCAGAGAGAATACCACTGAGAAACTTTTTATTCGAATTCATTGAAACAAAAAGTATTTATCGTCTGCAAGGTAACATGAGGCCACTTCAGTGTAGCTACTTCCTATTTGATCCTATCTAAGGATTCGGTATTTGAGAATTCCCTTGCCGAACATCAAATAAAATTTTCGTTAAGCTAATTAAAGTAAAATCAACGCAATAAAAATCGCATCAAAGTAGTATTAAAAATGTACTTAAAATACTGATCCCTGGAAAACTTTGAGACCCCAAAACTGCTTTAAATTGCCGGGCACGCATCAAACTTTTGCTCGCGGCAGCAACTTCCTCTTTACAATTACAACAAAGTTGTAGATTACATTATTATCACCCGTGAGCAATTGGGACACAAAAAATGTGAAGAATATGAAATTGTAATAAACGCAATAAAAACATCAACGCCACCACCACGGAGGGTTCACTCACTTCGGTTGGCTTATTCGTTTTCGAGAAGCACCTTCTTCTTGGCGTCAGCATAATTGATGGCATGGGTAATTTGTTCACTCTGTACGTAATATTTTTGTTTATGGAAAACTTTCTTTTAAGAAATATGCAAGCAATTATAAATTAGAAAGCGCTGCTTGGCGTGAGCCGAAGGGTGTGATCTAGTACCTGGCGGACGTTAAAAGATGGCAGTGCTGCGATACACCAAAGTGTTCCTCATTTGTGATAATAAATAAAAGTGAGAATGTTTTCAGTTGCGTTCCGAATTCAAAATTTAAGTCAACAGCCCTCAGATGATACAATTTACCAACAAAAACTGGAACACCGAAAGTTATTAAGTCAAAATGTTGCTCTTTAACGTCTGCGCTTTAAACAATATAATACCGTTAACACTGAGTAAAGCCCAAATATTAAATCTAAAGCGAATGTAGCGTACTTTTAGGCGTAGATAAAACAGCAAGGAGTTCAGCATATACACCACATTTCGCTATTTATGTGTTGCTGCTGTTGTACACAATTTGCACGTGCCAAGAATTTATAAAGTTTATACCCGAGGAAAACGAAAGTGACGGCATGCTTTGCTCTATGCGGTGGTTGGGTGGTATGTTGCCTTCCTTGATATAAAAATGAAATGTGTTTAAATGCGTACGGCTCCCAAAGTGAGCTTTATTCTATTTTATTTTTGCAGGGTGTTTTAAACGCATAAACTGGATGCTTTTATTTTTTTTTTTTTTCGTCTAAAATAATGGGTACTAATGCATTTTTATTAAACAAAAAAACACACGAGAGATAGAAAAAATCCAACAAGGCGTGATGTGAATTTGGAATTTTACCGTTTGGCCTGTGCAGTTTATATTTTATTTATTAGTTTTCTGATGATTAAGCGTAAAAACCACAAATGTGCTTTAAATGCAGTGCAAATCGGTGATAAGAGATTCTCTTAGGTAGATGCGGTGCAGTTGGGTGAGAGAAGGGTCCGTACGGAATATACTTTGTGACAATATTGGAAATGGAAGAGAATATTGAAACGAAAAAAGAGTGTTCGAATATGTTACACTGTGCAACAAAAATCTATTTTATTATTCATCCAGAAAAAAATCAAATTGAGTTTTCGATTTTCCTGTTCTGTTTTCCTTTTAAAATAATTTTTAAAATATATCTCTACAGAAATTTTTGCACAAATTCCTTTGAAAAGAGTGATTAAGTTTCAGTCGTGCAAAGCCAACTTATATATGACACAGTCAGAGGAAAAGAGCGATGCAATGTATAGAGCGTACATTTCAACTGAGCGTGTCATATACCCTTCACCTACTGGGCCATATTGGATCCGTCATCTTTAATTTTGAAATTTCAACATCAAATTCGCAATCAGCCACCCCGAAAACCCCCATATACCAAGCTCCAAGAAGGTGACACATTTTACAAAACACGATTTTCGCTTTATGGGAGGTAGGCGCGGTAGTCTAACGATTCCGCCCATTTTCTATACCAACTACTTCCAGGACTACCTATCATACTTTTAGCTCCCCCAAACGTGTTTACGAATAAAGAGGATGTACGGGAGTACAGACAGAAGGCTTTCGTCTTGGTGTAACAAACTTCAGACCAAAGTGAATATGCTCATACCTCCGGAGGTGTAGGGTATAGAAATATACGTTGACAAGACTAGTACCAATTTTGTACTTAATAAAATTCTCTACTACTTTTTACCAATAACATTTTCTTGTCAGGTTATTGGTTTGAAATTGGTTTACACAGGCAAATTTAATATGATCAGCTTAGATGGTTTAATTTCACACTTATTATAGCGTACAGCGCATGAGGTATGGCTGTATTTGTTGTAACTATTTCCAAAGCATTTAAAATCTAGTTTTCATGCAAAGTATTTTTCGGTTTTAACATTATTCTTTGCAATTTCTCTTCGCATAATCATTTTCCAAGTAAGAACATCTCAATTTCGGTTATGTTCCCTTCACATTTGATTCAGAAGCAATTCAATCTAGATATTAGTCTCTCCTTTCCTACGCTTAATATGTAAACAAAAAATTTGCATTACAAACACGCACCAGAAAGTGACAATTTCAATTCGGCACACGACAATCGGCTGCTTAATTTCAATACTCCCACAATTTTGCATACCAAATGTTCGAGGCTTTCTTATGCAAAATTTCACTTTTATTTATTTTGCTCTCTTCCGAAATAAGTAAGTTCAGTTCATTGCGCTTGAAAGGCAACAACAACAACAACAAGAACAGTAAAGTTTTCTACTTTGAATACTAAAAAAATGATATTGACTTTTTGTTAGGATTTTATTGTGAAGCAATTCAAATTATTGTGTTTTGGCAGCAGCTAAGAGCATCTTACACAAAGTTGGCTTGATTTGCTTTCAAAGGAACTTCCAAGAGTTTTCCCCTTAATTTTCGGTTATTTATGGATGCCGAGCACGTAATAGACAAATGGCATTATATTTGTAGGATTTGCGATTTTTATTTTGTAAGAAATTTGTATTTTTGCTCTAATGCCAAACTTGGAGGATAACAGACGTTAAGGTTCAAGAGACTTTTTGTGGATTACCTAGCTGAAAATAGAAAAAAAAATATGATGGCTGCCATAAAAATCTAGAGTCACTTGGCGTTTCTCGTTCGGAATCTCTTGACATAAATTAAATTTTAAAATGTCTCAAAATATAATATATATTTGCATGAAACACTCTCAATTTCATATTTTACCTTTATCTAAAAAATCTCTTAATAAATTCATTGAAAAAATATGTTCCTCTTCCATAAATTTTTACGGCGCCTTGACTTTTTACTTTATTTTTTGCTTTATTTTTTGTCTACGTTTTTGGCAAGAAGAAATTCCTTACCCAACCACTAATTGACATTTGAAATTCCTGAGTCTCATCGCTGCTGTCAATCTTGACAAGCTCGACAAATTGTTGCGGTAATGACACAAAAGAGAATCTTCATAAAACGAAAATTCGCCAAAAAAAATATTCATGAAAAATCACTTGAGTTCAGCGTGTTGGCATGCCAAACGTAGATAAGCTGGCTGCGGTTTAAGTTTGCTAATTAAAGGCGAATCTGTCTGAGGCGAAAAAATGTTTCGCCTCGGGCAAGTTTTGTGCAAAGCTTTTTGAGGGCATTCTTTGACACTTGAGATGTTAATTAAAGAGAATTTTTATTATAATTTCACAAAATGTTATTGTAAGGACCTTGTTGGTTAACTGTTATACTAAAAGTGAAATTGAAAAAAGGAAAAACAAGAGGAGATTGCTACGATTGAACTTGATAATGAACATTTTTAATATAAAAATTAATGCAAAGTTTTATCAAACGAATCCACATCTATATATGTAAGAGAGACGTGTACGTTTGTCACGAGTAAACGCGGAAACTACTGCACCGATTTTCACCAAAAGTTATATATGTGTTCTATGGGTCGTGAGTCGTGTTGTGGGATAGGTTTTGACACGCCCACTTTTACCGCCTACAAGTTAGAAAATATGTACAGTTTTGCAGACACTTTTTGCTCATCTGCGAATTGTTGACTAAAGGTGGCGTTGCCACCTACTACCTTATTTCTCCCCACCCAAACAGTGTTGCCATATCTGCGGCTTTCAACATTGGTGAAATTTTTACCTTTCGGCTTCGGGGAAAAAATTTGCTTATGGGATAAGTTTAACAATGCAACTAAAAGTTTTTTAGGCCAAGCAACGCTTTGCAGGGCCCAGCAAGTTAAATATAAAAAATAGGTTTAAAAAAATATTTCAAAGTATCTGACGCTATCGGCCATGAACTCTACTTGCAATCATGATACCATTTTATTTTACTATTTTTACACTGCGAGTCGGAACGGAAGCAATCACGGAAAACATTTCCGCTTACCTGCCAATTCGAACTCGCTCAACGGCGTTTAATAACTACAAAGGAGAATAAACACATAAACAAAAAAAAAAAAACACAGACCGTACAATGGGATACCAAATTCCAGAACATACAATGCAAAAAAAAAAGAAAGAAAAAAATGGCGTACAATAAAGCAAAAATTAAAAACCGTAAACAAAATTGCATTCTTCCCGTTCCCGTCTTCTGACGCTCCTTTGTTGTTGTTTTGATACTATTTCATTTTTCCTAACGGCATTTCACGGTGAAAATTTTCACAGCTTAAAAACCATACGTCTCACCCTCTCAGCTCAGCTCAGCTCTCCTACCCCTAAGAAATATTTTTGTGTGTGTGTGTATTTGTACCTTTGCTACACTGACAAGCGGCAACACTTCCGCCACTTCGATTGTAATTTCACGCCCGAATTATCCGTGGGGAGACATTCATTCATTCATTCATTCGTTCGTTCGTTCGTTCGTTCACCGGCAGCATTCGACGCACCTTGGCCACCCAGTACACAATTTCTCGTCATGCATAAATTTCAATACAAGCCGTAGAATGTTGCCATTGTGTTGTGCTGGTGGTGGTGCTGGTGGTGAGGAGTTGAGGCACTACAATAGCACCTTTATTATTATTTTTACACTTTACTTCCGGTACTCGCCTATTATGCGCCGTTTTCTCTCTCTTGTGTCGGGTTTTTAGTTTCGAACGAAGAAGCATCAAATTACAAAATACGAGGCGACACGTCGCGTCGCAGTCACTTCGTCGTTGGCATCGACACCGTGTGTATGTGTGTGTGCGTCGTTTGTTAAACGAAGTCATCGGCTCATATAACAGCAGAAGTTCGGTTGTACTTTAGGTTCGTTCCTTCGTTCGTTTGCTTGTATTTGTTTGTCAAGGACTTTGCGCTATAGTCGAGCCACACATATCCGGTTTATGCTCGGCTGATATTTGGCACAGTGGGAGTGTTATATTAAAGGTGTTAAACACAAAGGTAGCATAAGTATGACTTATGCTGCATAAAGATCAACTCAAAACCAATTTTGATATGCTTCGCAAAGGAATGAAGGAAAAAGTTTTGAAATTTTCGAATTCCTTTGACGTTTCATGATCAGGTGCAGTTGTTGCAATCAAAGGCTGATTCAGACAAATTAATTTACTTTCAGCGAATTTCCTATAATTTTGCACCACTGTGAACTACCTTGATTCACCGCAAAGTGAAATGACTTTACAGTGGCTTCGAAATTTAACGCTGCGTGCAGTGAAGCGGCAGCGCCGCAGTGTGATTGTGTCTATTTGGAAAATGTGAACTTCCGTTGTGACAGAAAACAGAAGAAGCATGTGAGTATGAATGCTAGCAACTAGCTTTGCGATGGTGTACGGGAGCACACACACACACACACATGCACACAACACACACACACACATTCCTTGAATGACGCCTGCAACTTGGCGCGAAATTACACACCAAAATACAAAACACGTTCATGCATATCCTTTGTCAGGATATGCGAGTACATATCCGGAGTGGAAGTTTGTTTTTTTTTCCCCTTCACATAAGCGAATATAAAACGGAGTTTATTTGTCTGACTTTAAAATTGACAGCACACATGGTAAGGTGACAGCAGAGAGGGGAGTCGTATGGGACCTACACACTTTGGGGAATTTGAATTCTTTTCTCCCACTGACTTTTACAAATTTAAAATTTTATCAAGATCCACCCGCAAATCGTTTGGCGGAACGAGCATTTTCAAATTATTGCCCCCCCCCACACACACACACACACACAAACCACCCTTAAGGCACCTTAAAGGCAAAACAAAAAGCCTCAATCTGCTTAGCGCTGCCGTGGGCGCGGGAAGATTTAAATTTTAGCACCACCATCACACCATTCACCGACCGAATATAAATTAAGCCACAAATTGCAATTTAATTTGACTCGGTGAATATTTTAATTTGCACGCAGCACCGGAAAATGTGGCATACTTTTAGGTGCCGAAAGCGTAGTATGCATGTTATTCTTAAAGAATGGAAAATTTATGGCCCGCAATTGCAAATGTAATTAAAATTTTAAAGCAGGTCTCCGGCGAATATTGCGTGCAAAAAATGTTCCCTTTCTAAAGAATGTTTTAGGACAGCGCTACCTGAGGGAAGTGGCCTTTCTTTAGATCCTAAATGTATACTATACTATACAGCATTTTGCTCGTTGGCTCGGATTGACATAAGAATGTCATAAAAATGCATTTTAAAAGAGTGGTCTGGTCGCCTCAGCCTTTGATTGTGAAAGGTGTGCGTGTGGGTTTTGTTTAAAATGTGCTTTTCTCACTCGCAATAACGCTCGAAGCAACATGCTCAGTGCCTGGGTTGTATTCAGTTTTGAAAAGGAAAACATTTTTCATTTTAGTTTTATTTATTAAAAACATTTAATTTACTTGTAAGAATTTTATATAAACCTTCGCTGTTTAGTTGTGTGCCATTGCATTATCTCTGCACATAACTCAACTTTCAACAAATTTGCTTTCACTCAACAAGCGGAGTTGTCATTCAAGGCAATTTTATGCTTCAATTTCCGCTTCCGCTGCTTCTTCGTTGCGTTTCTTTTGCCTGCTCTGACATTTGATATGCCTTAATCAACTATAAAAGCTGTTCGAAAGCAATTTTGCGGCAATAAAAAAAAATCACGAATGAAATTTCCAGCCCAAATAGAATCACATAAACCTCCAGCAACACGTGGTCGTAAATAACACACACACACAAAAAAGGAAAGGCAAGAACAAAAGTGTAGAGCGAAAAGCCTCGAGGAAGTTTTAAAAGACAATAGAAAAAGAAAAAAAAACAATATGGCTGCCGTTTGAGAAATTTTACAGCTTGACTTTTGTTCCATAAGAAGTTTTGTGTCTTTTGTTCAGCTGGGTAGAGTGAAATAGTTTTGATAGGAGATTTAAGCAAAAAAAAAAGACAAAACAAAAGAAAAGGAAAGGAAGGGATAGGAAAAAACCAGGAAATTGTAAATTTCCTCTACTTAAGTTATGAAATGAAGTGCATTTCAGCTAAAAAGCAGCACTAAAGAAAATTGTTTTTTCTTTTTTGTTAAGAATTTTCACGAAATCACTGACAATTCACAATTAAAAAATTACCTCTTATTTGGAATAATTTATTTTTGCCTCTCTAATTCTTTTAAATTATTTCCACTAATTGAATTATTTTGCACTTACAGTTTAAAATCTCTCATGTAAAAATCTTCTCGTTCAGTTAAACAAAATAGGACAGTCCAAAAATTTCACTCCAGCGCACAAACTTTGTAATGCAGTTATGTCCATTTGAGACTCACTTCACTTGGCTCGTGCTTAGCGCCAAAACAACAGCCGAAATTGGTGTTGCTATGCCAATGAAAATGGTACCAGACGCCAACAATGCTTACACAACGCACACAAATAAGATGGGGTAAGAATTTCGGCATGTACGAAGGTGTGGTGAGCTACAATGGTAATAATTATGAAAAACTTAAAAATCAAATCACATGACAAAAAACCCTACAATAGAGGAGGATTTATGTAAAAGTTATACCAGAGAACTGTGCTCGGTCAAGTTTTTTTATCTTGCGATATACTGATAAGAAAGGAGCGCAAGTGTACAGGCACCGCATGCCAAGCGTTAGTTGTGTTGAGAATAATTTCAAGACAGTAGTCAATCAGCGTATGGCTCTCTCACATACTCGAGTGTAAAATTTGTGAGTCACCTATACGATGGTATGTATGAATGAAAAAGAAGACGTGAAACACCGCAAACACCGCATTCACTCAAAGCTGAAATTATGTTGCGATGCGGGACTACCACACACATTAGCATATCTTACATTTATATTGAGCTTAAGAAATTCATAGAAAAACATACAAATCGATTTCGACTGTTGCCACGACTAGCCATTTATAGCGATCACTTTGAATAATTTATGTTTTTGCGGTGGCGGTTAACACTTGAATCGCATTTTCCTCCTTCATATAAATGGGCATATTTTTTTGCGCAAACACCAATGTGATTCAATGTAGAATAACGTATATTCAGAATATATGCGAGAGAGAGTCTAACACCGCTATATACTTCATAATTTTTAAAGGTATTTTTGAGAGTGAGTCATATGAAAACTAAGTACACATGCTTTGTATGAGATAGTGCGGTGCATCGCTGCTGTTCTCGGAGTGAAATCCTTTTATTTGGTTTCTTATACAGTTCTTAGGTAGTCTGTTAACACTTTACTCATATTTTCTTAAAACTATACTATGTAATAGAGTAGAGTCAGCCTAGATGGACGGCTTAAGGCAGCCCCGCTGTTTACAAAGTATTTGCTTAAGTATTTAAAGAATATAAAGTCTCAACAAAAGGAATATACCCCCACCGAGAGTGTGTAGCATGCTCGAAATATACCTTTAAATCTTGACTGCATCATCTACCGCTCGTAATCGCATTACAAATTGCAAGAGTCGCCTCCGCCGCCGCCGCCGCCGCCGCGCGTGTTCGTTCGTGACGACTTGAAAGCGTTTTTGGCAAAATCCTTGTTAAGTTGGGTTGTCGCGTGTAGCAACAGCGCGTTGACATCTTGTAATTGTATTAGTGTGTTTCGTTCAAAAGAACACAACAATGTGCCACGCTAATGGGGCTGATGGGCTTAGAGCGGCAAATAATTGTGGTAATAGGATAACAAAATGGGGAAGGACTTTTAGGCATGCGACAATCGCTTTTTGGGAATGAAAAACTGTCAAAGGTTTTTTTTTTTTAAAAGGCAACATTTTGTTTTTTTAAATGTGGACTGAACTGATTCCCTGATCACAGTTTTACATTTCTTTGAATCCATTCAACAATGAAGTTAAACTATTAAAAAAGGAACTAAGTGTGTAATGAAATTGTAAAATTGAGTCAATAGTTGCTCAAAAATATCTCAACATTGTTTCTTCAGAGGATCATCAGAGACGAAGAAAAGTCTGACTGCATTCCTGCACATTTTCAATTCTGCACATTTTCATTTCCATTCTGCTTTCCATATTTCAAAATGAAAACATAAAACAAATGCAATTTCCCAACAAACAAAACATGAAATAAATATAAATGGAATAAAAGAAAAACTTTTAATTTCAGTTTATATCCTTGGCGATTCCGAAAGGATGCCAAGGCGTAAAAGAAAACGAAATCAAATGACGTCCGGACGTGAAGAAGTGCAACAAAAACTTTTGAGGGGCGAATTCAATTTTGTTGCAAACACACAAACACACACACAGCAACACAACAAAAACTTCAAGTAGGCGTACGGGCCATAGAGGCGTGTATGTATGCCTGATGGTTTTGTGGGGGGGGGTTGGTGGATAGGTGAAAACAATGAAATTTGTTGGCATTACGAGTGAGCGTAAAACAAAATTGTTTACTTGCTGCTTGCTGCTTGGTTGAACGGTAAGATAAATTGCAGTTAAAAACATTCTGGACAAAGATTGATGCACAAAAGTTCCACTTTCGGAATTGTTTTTCGAAACGGAAATACGAAAGAAAGGTGCGATTCTGCGACTGCGATTCCGTTGTTGGTGAAATTTTCCTTTTATCCAATTTTAATGCGTGTGGGAACTGAGCAATGGCAAAACAAAACACGTACACCAAAAAAAAATCAACAATAAAATGAAAATGTAAAAATCATGTTTCAGCCGGGGGCAAGGACATGGACTGGTCTAATTTTTTTTATAACAGAAGAGACAATTGTATTTTGGTGGGCCTTTCTATGTTATTCAATGAAACTTTTCCGCCTTCAGGGCATTGCGGGGGAGGCGTTCGAATTCCATATTGACTGCCAGTGAGTGTTAATAGTACATGGACCAACTCATGTTTGCAAAACAAGAAACAAATATGAAACTAACACAAAAAAAAGGATCACAAAAAAGTGGGGACACAAAAAAAAAACCAGAAAGACTTCAATTCAGCTGGGAACTCCCATAATTCATCCCTTTTATGTTTTACGGGTTGCCATGTTGTCAAAATATTCCCTCATTGCTCTTTCGTTCTGTCACTCTTGTCATTTTGTCAGTTGGTAGGCGTTGTACGAATTTTGTGTACTTTGTTTTTTTTTTATCACTTCAGATCCATGACAGCTTTTACAGTGGCTTTTTCGTCTGTCATATCGATTCGCCAGTGTGTGTCCTGTTGTACGTGTTTTGAATTTTTCATTTGCTAGCCCGAATATGTTTTGGTACTTTTTTTCCGCTTGAATTTGTTATAAATAATAAATCCCTTTAATCTTCACTGGATTCACATTTTGACATTTATTGAGTTGTTGCGGAAAGTTGTTCCAAGTTAATCATAAATAAGTATTGACAGTTGGAGATATTATGTTTTGCTTTATGAACTTAATGAATTTCAGACCTGCCAAATGAATGGAACAAATGATGGGAGGGTACACTGCAAAGTGAACCTATCTTTTGGTGTAAATGATTACACAGAACACACATTTTGAAGTGTGTATTTTTTTTGAGAAATAAAAAAAACCTATAATCTAGATTTTGACACTTAAGGCGTATATAATATTTATGCGGCATAAGAGTGTAGCAAAAATGATACTAAAAATGAATACACGCTTTGAGTGTAAAATTAATTATAAATAAATAATTATTATAATTTTCTTTTATTCTCAAAAAAGAGCTGTTTCACCTATTATGTGTGTAATTATAACGCATTACACACATAATAGGTTTTCGTGCGTTACATACACTGCAAAGTGAACCTATCTTTTGGTGTGTTATTTTACACACAACACACATTTTTAAGTGTATATTTATTTTGATAAATAAAAAAACACACATGCATGATTTTGGCATGTTCTATTGACACGCATGCGTGTTTTTTAAAAGCACGTACAGTGTTTTTACACGCAAAGTTGTGTGTAAAATGTGTCTACAAGTTTTACACACTTTAGGTGTGTATGACTAACACATTTCACTTTGTAGTGTAGTGCCCATTTAAAATTACACATTTTTCGTTGCTCTTTTGCGCTATAATTACATTATGATGTGCTATAAATATACATATTATATGTGTTAAATTAAAACATTTCTTACTTGTAAATACACTTGCATTTGTGTGTAAAATGTGTATACAAGGTTTTACACACTTCAGGTGTGTATGAAAAACTCTTTTCACTTTGCAGTGTAAGAATCCATTATTATATTTTTGAAGTTGCTGTAAGCCTTATATATACCACATATGGGTCTCTAGTGATTATATTCTTGTAGAAAATATTACAAATCAAAACTCCATCAAATAAACCTTCTATTTGGCTTAAATCACATGAAATGGAATGGCTTAAAAATCAAATTGTGATCTGTTGTGTTATTTTTCGAAAACAACTTAAGCGAAATACTGTTACTCAGAAAAATCTAAATTACATTCCCGGAGTAACTGTCATATTTATCTGACGTATTTACACTACACATAAAATCGTTGCACAACAACGAAATTAAATTCGTGTCTGTTGCAGACACTTTTCTCTACAGAAATATTTTTTTTTAGAAAAACTTTTCCCAGCATCAGTGTTTTTGTTTGTTTTTGTTATTGTGCGCATGCAGTGCAATAATATATCGTGCCGGCACATCCCTCCAAAGCGCCAGCGGCCATCTTGGAAAATGATAAATTTCCAAGCTCAGATTTTCATTCTGTTCCGTGCTCTTTCGAAATGAAAAACAGACAAAGACAAAAGAACGTCGAGTAAAAATTGTAGAAAAGTAGAGAAGTACAAGTAAAATAAGAAATTAAATGATGCCAACTAAAGTGCATTACAAGCGAAAACAGCGCCGAAATCCCTTTCACTTATGGCACAGAATTTTAAATTTCTGTTCGCTCGTTCGTTGAAAGGATGTATGCTATTTGTGCCAGGATGTGTCTATGTGGGAATATGAAAAAATGTATATATATATAGATGTGTTCAACTATAAACAGGAAAAAGCAACTGAGGATTTATGAGCCAAGTTCTGGTAGACGACAGATTTGTAGGAAATAGACCGAAAATGTGGATATTGCTGGGGAAAATGTGCAGTTCGGGTTATTTGTACAATTAGTTTTGCTTGACTTTAGCTTTTAAATATATAAATAACACAGTGCGACAACATTATTAACACTGATAAAAATCGATATGTTCGTGAATAGGCTAAATAATTCGGAGCCGTGTGCTCCTCGTTATGGTTTCCCAGGAAGCCGACAAATAAATATAAGGAGTGGTTTCAGAGTCGTTATAAGCTGTATGTTTTGCTGAAGACGCTGCTTTTTGAGTTCGCCAAGAGAGTCAAACGCCATCTACATTTCAAACTGAGATATAAACAAATCACAGAACAGTGGACTCTGTGGCATTGGGCCAGTGAAATTCCATCCAGTTTGTTCTGCGATAAGCGATCAAAGTGCTTGTTGAATTACACCTTCTAGAAGAATTTTTGCTCCGATTAAAACATCTATTCCTGCACTTTGCATCCTCTAGTTGCAGATTTGTCAATTCCTGAATATCCGGTGCATTAAGTGAATATGCTGGCATGTTTCCGGTTAGTTGAGGTAGAATGATACCCTTTGGCTCGATCCTAAATTCGAATCTATTGGATATCCTATGACAAAGCTGCACATTTTCTGAGGGTGAACCGATACAACTTCAGTCGTTCAGTGACTGCGTTTAGATTCGGTTGATTTAGCAATGTCCTCTCCGAAAAACGTGTGTGCCAAGTGCTTCATAACTCTCACTAAGCATTCTGTCAAATGTAATATTTGCCATGCTAAATTGCACAATATTTGCGCCAAAATTGATAATAAAACATTTCTGAAATTATAAATAAAAATGCTAACATCGTTTACAATTGTGATGGTTGTCTCAGTGCCTCCAGTGATTTGGTGTCCGCGATTTCAATTTTGTCTATTGAAATTAGAGAACTAAAGAGCCAATTCGCCGAGAATGTAGCTAAGAAAGAAATGCTGAAGAAAAAAAAACATGTTGTTTTCGATGCTTCTGATGCTGTTATTGGGCAGGTCTCTCCGGCCTCGTACGCCGATGCACTTTCCTCGCCAGCTGCTGTTGTTGAATTTTCTGCTGATACTTTTGATGTTCTTACCGCCTCCACCTCTTCGCCTGGTTCAAAAACCGGTTTTGCTCCTGCTTCGCCCACCTTGATCGCTGACTGTTATTCTGTGAATTCTGCTGCGCTCTCTTCGCGCTCATCAATTGCTCCAGTCTCAACTTTGGCTGCTCCCGATGCATCGTTTTTTGGCCCTGCAACGCCTAACGATTGGGTCAATGTAAATAGACGAAAGAAGAAAATCACAAAGCAGCCTGTTGTTGTTGGGGTCGACAATAACAATGAGTTAGATGTTGTGGAGAATGAGAGTAAGAAATGGCTACATCTATCCTCCTTCAAGAATACTGTCACCGAGGAGAATATAGTTGCATATATTGAAAATCACGCTGAAATTGGTTCTAAACATCTTGCTTGTTATAAGCTCGTCAAGCATAATGCTGCTCTGGATAATTTGAAATTCATAAATTTTAAAGTTGGTGTTTCGTACTCATTTTATGATGAGTTGCTAAAACCTGAGTTGTGGCCGGCAAATGTTAAGGTTCGACCTTTTAAGTTTTTTCCGAAACAGAGAGAATTTCGGTCGAAGTCGTAAATTACTGTTTTAATTTCTTTAAAGTTCTTTTTATTTCTGGATTCTTTGTTATTTTTATAATATTGTAGTATTAATTGTATCTACATAATTTATTTGTATTGCTAGTCTGTAAGGATGTTTTTGTATCCATAGACTGAAATAAACTAAACTAAACTAAACTAAACTAAACTAAACTTTGTTCAAACCGGAAACTTTAGCGTTGACATTTTGGTGTTGAAGTTTTAATATTAGATGCTGAACCCAAGTCTTTAAGCGCTCGCACTATATACATCATATCGAGATGACAAATGGAACACTTTCTGTCATTATAGGGCAAGGGTTAGCAGAGCTTGGGTATAAGTTGGGTGACTGAGGGGGCCGTGTAGATTCAGGCTGATTATTTGAAGGTGGACTCGAAACTTCCGCTATGCCTCTTACAGGTCACACATATAGATTTGCCTTTACACTGCCGAGCATGGTGCGAATCTGCGAAGCAATTTAGACACAAATGATGTCGGCGCACTACTGCTAACCTTGCATTCGTAGAAAAATGTTCAAGCAGATGCGGTTCTGAGATACAAGCTTCACTGACTAAAACATGGTGAGGTTGAAACCTCAGTTTAGGTTGCGAAAATTACTTCCTTTCCGTAGATATACTTGTACGCGAAAAATCTGAAATTATCTAAATCTTTCCATTACGGAATTACAGATTTTGTATTTATACTTTGTTGGCATAAGGAGAGCGTATCAATGGGCAATCGTGTTGAACATAGATAAATAAGAATTGGATCCCAATTGCCATAAGTGTCATAAACTTCCTGTCGCCTTCAGGCCAGGATAGGCCAATGCAAGGCAAATAAAATTGTTAATAGTTGAAGTGAAGCTTTTGTTAACTTGTTCTTATATGGTCTTCCTATAATCAGATAGAAATCCTATAAGCCTTAAACATAGTAAGTACTTGTCTATCCTATTTTCATGCATTCATACATTCACAAATTACAACCAACATAACTGGCAAATGGTGCAGCTTTATATAATTGTCAAACTGTTTAAAAAGTTAACAATATTAAATGTGAATTAAGTAATGCAACCGGACATGTACGCACATCCGCTGCACTCATGTCCATTTGTCCGTGACAATTGCACTTCCTTTTCCTCTTCTGAGTGAGTTGGTTTATATTTTTTGTCCGGCCACCACTCGGACTTATTCGTCCATAAATCCGATAACAAATCGTTCGGTGTTTATCTCCTATTCTTGTGTTGCTGTTCCTTTGGTTGGTTCTAACATGGCAACATATCCGGGGGAATCCTTTGCAATCCTATTACAGCTGCTTGTGCTGCTCAATAAACTGCAACAACAATAAAAATACAAAGCGAATTATAAAACGCGTTTGTATGAGAAATTGCACACAAAAGCATTCCTTTTGTATTTTATTTGCTTTTTTCCATTGTTGTTGCTAGGAATTCAGTTTTTTCCATTGCTTTGGCTGATCCCTTAACTCCAACTATACGAAATGCACTCGGTTTTTATGTATATATGTATGTGTGTGTGTGTGTGTGTCTGTGCGAGCAGCAAAAGGCTTTAATCTGATATTTATTATTGTCCATATTTTATTTCGCAAATCTTCGTTGCGATGGACAGCCAGCCATATTGTTTTTCAGTACACAGTCCCAAGACCAGCAGAGTCTCGTAAGACTGAAAAATGTAAAGTTTCTTGCTGTGTCAGCCATTTTATGTGTGTGGCCGTGTAAGAAAATGAACATCATCCATTTTCCGGGCGCATCAGCTGCGGCTGCAGTTTGGCAAAACGCTTTATTATGTCTTTATTTGTGGAAAATCAAATTTTCGTGCATATTTTGAGGTCAATCAGGGAAATATAAACCGAAATATTTTCCAAATGTCCTTGGAAGGGAAATTTTTGAATTTGTCAAATATGTTCGCACTCATTCATCACTCATATTGACAAGTGGCTCATGCCAATCATTAGTTCTGGAATTAGAACACATTTGTGGAGATGATTTGTTGGCCTACAAAAACACACACTTACACACACACACATGCACATTGGGAATTTAACATTCGCATTCATGGTTGGCATTAGAGGCAGACCGTGCCAACAGATGGCGTTGTCACATTGATGATGCTGCCAACTATCATGACTCGATGACAAAAAGCTGAAGGACATCATCATGGTCGTCGTTGGGAGCTAAGCCCACAGAACTAATCGAAAATGAATATTTCATGAATAGACACACACACACAGCACAGCACAGCACAGCACAGCACAGTGACATAGTGGCGAAGAGTGGAAATATAAGAAAAACCAAATTGAAACGAAACATGACTGGCTCGAGCATGGATTTCACCTTCGGGCCATGAGTGCACCGCTTTGCTTTTACACATTCACAAAGACCGACGACAATGACAACGATAACGTACAACTTCGTCTACGAGCTCGATACAGCTGAGTACTGTAGCCGTGCAGATCGGAAGTTGGCGCTTGTTTGCTTGCTTGTTTGTTTGTTTGTTTGTGAATGGCAACATCATTTCCGGCCACTGAAATCGAACTCTTTTAGTTTCCTTGTTGTTGCCGCTCCCTTTTTGCATAACATATCCTGTCACATATGCATCACAAAAGCCTTAGGTTGCTCGTTAAGGTTATTGCATTTTAATGTTTTCTCCAACCATTTGACAATTCTCCCAACAAAAAATGTGGAAATATTTTCAAAATACCATCGGTCTGTGCTCATCTCATCTCATCTCAACGAACTAAAGCGATGCTATGTGAATTGTGTTGGGGGATAAGCAAAGTTAGGAGTGCAGAACATATTCATTTAATTTGGGAAAACTGACAAATGCATGTGAAAGGAGCAAATTTTTGATTTATTCGCTGAGAAAAAATTTAATTTTTTCATGCCCTTCCCAGCTTTTTTCGAAGTTAATATACACCTAATTTAATATATTTCTATTTTCGAAGGACCCCCGTGCACTCGTTTGCATAATAAACGGCAAATAATTTAATTTCATATCGTATATTTTAAAATAACGACACCCACTACAAATGAGGGTACACACAAAAGCGAAAAAAAAAACACAAAACGTAATTCGCTTATAAAATTTCCTTTTATTTAATCCCAAACTCCATAAATTTTCCATATATATGCAATTATTTTAAAAGCCTCTTGGCGCCCACACCAGCCTATCACAGGGCCCCCTGCCACACACACGGCCATACATACAAATACCACATCCGTACTTCAGTGCCCATACACATAATAACCACGAAGCTGATGAGGGTCAATTGTCCATTAATGTATGTTGTGTTTGTGTGGGTGTGTGAATTGGGGACTCTACCACTCTACCACTGCCTACGCGGTTTGCCTCCCGCGGCTTGTTGGTTTGTTTGTTTGTTTGCTTGCTGGTCGCTTTACTTGGGGATGGTAATAATTCCTTACTCTACGCTCCCGCCACACAGTGATTTGTCTCCATATGAGCTTGGGACAAAAATCGAAGGAGTATTCTGAATTAATTGAAACTATGTTTCTAAATGTATTTTGGCCCGCTGATTTCAAAAATGTAATCGGTTTTTTTGTAACCCTTATAGTTTTTGAATAAATCCAGAATTGTATGCTTGATTTTCTTATTTAATTATTATGCATATAATACAACTCTACAATTATATTTCGCAAAAGGTTTCTTAGCTTTAATAACGGATTCTAGTGGTTCTTGATTAGCTGATTTCAAATTTGGTAACCGTTTTTGGCTAGCAGTTGTAGTTTAGCAGGTACATTAATGCAAAAACATTAAAAAATCTTTTTAAAAAATTTAATATTATAACTATTGAAAAGAGCAATACATTTTTATAATCTTGAATAATTTGTAAAGAAAAATGTATATTCTACTATATTATATTATGTATATTCTACTATTAGGGGTATTCACGGTCTGGTGTACTTGATAGTGTACTTTTATCGAAGTGACGGATTCACTTTTACCATAAATTTTACCTGTATTCTCAATTTTAATAATTCTGGCACATTGTACCCTGTTCCACAGTTTATCAATTTCGTTTGCTCTCGAATTGAGTTTGATGTTTATCCCTAAGAAATCAATTAAAAATTTATATTCTTAAATTTCACAATAATTTATTCAGAATCGTTAGAACTATCACAATCTTCGCTCACTAAGAAATTTATACTATCCTCAATTCCTTCACTGATATTATCGTTTTCAAATACTATATATTTTTTTATATCTTTTATATTTTTTTATTTGTTTAACATGTGCATTGCTTGGTAAAGTAACAAACCCCAAGAAATCCTGAAAAATCTGGAGAACCCGCGATTGCCAAAACCATTCGGTATTGACCGCTTTAGTCAATACGAAGAAGAGGGAAGAGTAAAATAGAGAAAAATTAAATGACATTGGATAAACAATATTTCAATTGAGCTTTTAGTTACTATACATACATTAATATCAATATATTAATAAAAATACATACATTCATCACATTTTACCATTTTATTTACATTATGAACTTTTCAAAATTTTTTTTTGATATAAAATTGTCATTTTAGGCATTTACAAAAAACATTTTTTTCAAAAAGTTGGTAAAAAATGGTGAATTTCTTTTTTTTTTCTGAAAGAAAACACATTAAACTTTAAAACAAAAAAAAAAATTTTTAGTAACTTTTACGCACTTTTTTTTTACAATCCATAATTTGTTGGGTTTTTTTTTGTTTTTTACTTGAAAAACTTTTTTTTTCATGGTACTCACAAATTTTTACATCGAAGTTTAAAGACAACTATTTTATTTTTCATTTTTTAATACAACAATAACATTTATAAAAAAGTAAAGTTTGTATCATTCTTGCCTTTTTGGCAATTTTTTTCGTCAAGCTATCAAAAATAAATTTTTTTCTTCCAGCATTTGTTATCAAATTTCCCTAATTTGACAATACTCCACGGACGTCAAAAAAATTTTAATCAAATAAAGAAGTTCATATTCTTTTTAGTCAATGTATTACCTTTCCAAAAATACCATATTTTATATAATTGATGACATCAAACTTTCTGAATTTTGTCTATGGGACAAATCACTGTGCGCCAGTGTAATTATTTGAGGGTTATGCAAAGTAGTAGTTGGGCTTATGTGGCCACAGCAATTCGATTAGTTTGTGAAATTTTATTATATTCAGGGATTAATATAAATTGGCGGTTTTCTAATTATTATCTCTAAAGTGGAAATAGCATTTTTGAAATGGCATTGGTCAATTGTGGCTTGAGAATTCCCTTCAGAATGCATAAGGATTGAATTGAATTTAATGAAATGTAATCGAAAATATGTGTGCTTCCAAAAATATTCCGAGTATTTTATTTAAACTAAGAGCAACTAAGCTGCTGTGACTGTCCGCCCAGAGTTCTTCGGAAGGAGTCTGTGACAGCAACAATTTCATTTCATAGCGTTGCTCGCTACTTCAACTAAATGGCAGCACAAAAGGAACCTTCACAACAACAACCTATTCCAGTGAAATGGCAACGTAGGCGACGACCCAGACACTGTAGCTGTCAGCTTGACAGGAAGTGAGAGTGAAATTGACACGGCAGTGAGTGCAAGAAAGTAAATCACGAGCTTCATTTGCATTTCGATCATTTCACGTATACCGAAAGCTGCACACGAGACCGCTCACCAACAAGGAAACCACCAATCGAACGATTGAGCGGCAACAAATGGGAGCGACAGGGGCCCTTGCAGATTCACATTTTCCACATTTAACCAGAGTGGCCTTAAAGTCGTGGAGGGTGACTTTTAGATGCGCATCGATAATTAATGAAATCTGACAGGGCACATGTCTCTGGCATAATGCGGTTTTCCGTTGTATTGACGTGCAGTGGACGACGGCAGTGGCCAAAACAATCACGCTAAAATGCGTTCAACTCGTGTTGGAGCCGGAGTTGGTGAGTAAATGCCTTACGGGGGTATTAGCTTACGGTATCAAAGGCGAGTGGGGGCGTGTACCCCATTGTATTCTTAGGATCCGTCGCTCACCACCTACAGTGGCCGTACTCAGTGGGTGGTTGGGCCGTTTGTCGTTTGGCGTTGAGTGGTTTTAATGAGAAACGTTTTAATTGAGTTTGCATGTTCATGGCTGCTGCTCCACTTTAGTTGAATCCTGGACACACCTAAGCATCTCATTGCTGTTGTTGTCGTTTCGGTTGATGGCGACGATGATAATGGTTAAGTGTATGCTGTGGCATTGTTTGCTTGCCTCATGTCCTCTTAAATTAGATTGTATTGGAATGTATTGTTCGATTATTATCCCGGTCGTAAGTGCTGTGTCTGCTTCGAGTTCCTTTCGATTGTTGTTGTTGTTTCATTAAGAATTTTTCATGCGACATTGTTGCAACAGGAACTGCTTGCAATCACTTCATTCAAGTGTGTGTTTGTAAAAGGACATGATTGTTTTGAAGTGGCAGCAGGGAGAGGAAGTTTGTCTTTTAAAGGTTTTTAAAGAGGAATCAAATTGGGAGAATGGCATTGGGTTTATTTTTGAGTACACTGGCAGAGAGTGAGTTCACTTCATCCCTTTATGGTCTTTAAAAAAAATCAATAAATTCGGATACCAACCTTATTGGTGAAATGACTGCTTCAAGGAAGCCTCATGAAAGTTTTGTTAATTTTGTATTATACAAAAAAAGAAAAGGAAAAAAACACGTAGTATATGTCGATAATGCAGTGCAGTGAAGTGGAAAATTAGAAAATGTCAGTAGGAAATTCCGTTGGCGGGAAAAATGACTGCCGTATGTGTACCATCGCTTCGAGGTGAGGTTGCTACATGCCAAAGTCAGTCAGTGTAAATAGAGGAAGTAACATTGCTCAATGAAGGGACATGAGCACGAAGTGAACATTTCGATATCATAACAAAAGTCAGCAGGGGAAATGTGTCATACATAAAAGGTAATAATGCGGCTTTAAGCCAAACTGCAATTCAATGTGGAATGGTATTCGCCAAACGTTGAGAGTATTTAAATGTACGCTGACAATATGTCAGCCATAAAATTACCTTAATCCGAGCATTTGTAAATTATGATAAATTGCTTTTGCTTAACTTCATAAAGGGATTATATTCTTCAGAGCCGCTTACAAATCGCTGACATTTCGTTCTTTTTTTTTTTTTACCTTACCTCATACAATAAGGAAACCGGAAGGAAGTGTGGCGTATGGAAATTCTTTTTATTATGTAACATTTTAAAAGGCACTGCACCGTGACAATGACAATGTCGCACGAGCCGGCAGCGTTTCTTTTTTTTCATAATATTTTCTAAAGTGTATCCACTTTGCGCTACTGTTTAAGACGCGCTTCGACGCTCCGTTGACAATTTGCAGTTTCACGGTTGCTTAAATTGACAAAGGCGGCATGGAAAAAAGGAAAGGGGGAACACACTTTTGTTTATTTTTATTGTTATTGTCGCAAAAGAAAACAAAAAAACAAGAACCCAAAGCAAAGCAAAGCAAAAGGGGGGGAAAAAACTTTAAAACAAAACAAAAACAAAAATTAAGGAAACGAACTCAATTGCAATAGGAAACCTTTAAAGTTACATTAAAATTTTCCAAGGAAAATAAAAGGGAAAAGAAACAAAAAAAAAAATCGATGGCAAACTCCGCAAACAGCAAAAGTCGCCCGAGTCGGTCCTTTAAAGGCAAGTGGCAGTATTCTTGGTCTTCTCTGCGCCATTCGCAAATATCAATTTGAATTGAAAATCAATGACTTTTCGCTTTCGAGGGTGGCTTCGCTAAGGATATTCTGCCACTGTTATTCGATCGGCTGTCTGCGGCGTGTTTTGTAATGCGATAAGGACACATGCGGTTTTTTATTTGCGCTGATTTACATTTATTTTCGTTGCGATTTGTTTGTTCGGGCTTTTTCCTTTCTTCGGCATATCGCAAGTATCGCATATCCCTTTGCTGCGCCCATAGTCACGACAGTCGTCGTCTTGCTTTGAAGTGATTGAAAGCGTAGCGAATTTTGAGTAATGGCACGCGGCTTCTTACGGCTGGTACTTGTTTGTATCTTTGGAAGCTATTTTGGGTGGTATTTCTATGCGGTTGATTTTACTTTGATATCAGTGACATGTGACATTAAAGAAAGGGGATTACATTGCCAAGCGCATGTTTCCCAGAAATTAATCTTCTCCGAACCATTTTTGGAATTTTCGTGAAAAATTACATACAAAATAGTGGAATTTACTAACTTTAGATTCAAGTTTCCTATTGACCTTAGCATAAATTATCCTACAACATCCTACAACATAGGATTCTAATCTAATTTATATTTTTCACAGAAACTTTCCAAATAATCTCAAAACAATTACAAAGTTATCCTCGGAAATTTTCTTATTAACTCCCAAGTATATTCACTCGTTCACTCCAATTCATCCCAGCACCTTTAGATGCCCTCTGCAATGTGAAAACAGAAACTTCCTTCTGCTAATTGAAGTGAAAATTTCATCGCTTCCACGGACTTATCCTAATCAATTATTTGGCAAAAAACACAGTCCAGTGAACCGCACAAACTACTTAGGCCAACGTTAAATTTTACAAAATTCATTTAGATGCCTACCATTTTCGAGAGTAAACAGAACCAAATACAACCGAACCGATTTGCCAACAAAATACAAAATACTGAAAATGTGTTGTTGTTTCTCCGAAAATAAACAAATGCAAATTATTATACAAAATTCTCTCACACAGTCCAACACACATGGAAAATTATGAACTTTTGACAAAAGATTCTTTTGGTAATTGGAAACAAAAATTGAGAGATTTTTTTATGGAACACATACCTTATGTGGTATTGGCATATTTACTTTGGTCTGATGTTTGTAACACCAAGAAGGAGGCGTGATAGGTATATATATCCTTGATCAGCGTCACCTCCTGAGATGATTTAGCCCTATCCGACTGTCCGTCTGACCGCCTGTCCATTCTCTTTTCTTGTAAACACGATTGCAGGAGCTCGAACAAGGCTAGGGGACCCAAACTTTGGAGTAATCTTTTTTGGGCCCTAGAAATAGTTGGTATTGAAATAAGTGAAAATCATGTTTTATAGAATATGTAACCTAATTCCGCTGAAAAAGTTCCAAACTTGGTATATGGGGGTTTTTGGGGTTCGCTGATTTCGAATTTGATGTCAAAATTCAAGATGCGATATGCCAAAGTAGATGTAGGGTATATATAAGCCGGCTTTGACCGACTGAAACTTACTCACTTGTTTTAAATAAAATATACACCTGCAGTTCTGAGCTGTGCTTTCGAATTGTTGTTCGTATAAAGAATATTGTACCAGTGAAAGGCTTACCGATAATCTTCCGTGGTTGGCTGTGAAATGCATATAGGCGACTACTTAACTGCTGGAATTAAAATTTGCTGTTGTAAAAATTCGCATTTTAAATTGATTGCTAAATTGATGCTTAAATTCGATTAAACATTTTCATTCACACAAAAAGAGCTCGTTCAGGAAAAAAAAAAAAAAGAAAAAAAAAAAAAAAATTTAATAATAAAATAGATACTAGGATACAAATTTTCTTCAACAAATTTTTTTATTTTTAGATTTAGAAAAGTTGTTTAAGTGTTTTTTTTTTATTCTTACAGTTTCTGCAATTGATTCATTTTTATATTTTTTCACTTTTTTCGTGTGATTTTTGAACATTTTTTTCATAAACGTTTCTTAGTAAATTATCGGTTTTGATTTGAAAGAATGTTACACTTTCATATCCCATACCACACATACAAATTACATGTTTTTCAAAGATAAAAGCCAATTCAACCAATTCAAATTTGTATTCCTCTAAAGTAATACAGTAGAAAAGGCGTGCACATGTTTCTAACGACGCATTCCTTTATTGACACTTCGTTAACTGCAGGGTAATCAAGGTACATTTTCTACTACTACTACAAGAACATATTAAATAAAATCTACTACTTGAAAGGTATTTTCTACTACTATTTAATATCTTTCGGCTTCTAACTTTCCATTTGTGTTACCTGTATTTTTGTTTGCGCCAGTTGGAAATCTATCTACTACTATTTCTTCAGATCTGCTATCAAAGCACGAATAACTACTACTCTACGTAGAAAATCATATCTACTACCTATTTTTCATATATCAAACGTTTACATCGAGAACA
Source organism: Heteromyza rotundicornis (assembly GCA_951394025.1). Taxonomy (NCBI): domain Eukaryota; kingdom Metazoa; phylum Arthropoda; class Insecta; order Diptera; family Heleomyzidae; genus Heteromyza; species Heteromyza rotundicornis. The sequence continues at coordinate 10,709,902 of OX596010.1, read as the reverse complement.
TTTCTTACTTCAGATATTCCCGTTGTAAGTTTTAAAAACCCACCAAAGTCGTGAATTTCATGTTTGGAAAAAATGGCATTGCAATGGACAGTGTAATTGAATGAGTAATTTAGCCCAAGTAAAAACAAGAAAAACGAAATTACAAAATCAGCAGAAATACTTCATTTGTTTGACGAAGTTCATTGGCGGAGGGGAATGGTTGGGCTCTACGACTTGCTGCTGACGCTATCGAAAGTGCTCAAGACGTAAATCCGCAACGCGTGGCATTGTTTTTGTACTCGTACAATATGTATTTTTGTTTTCTTTGACTTTGTATAATAAACCACAAAATTTGCATAATTTGTATTTTTATTGTGGTAGTTGTTGTTGTTGTTGTTGATGCTGTATTTGTTTTTGTTTTTCTTTCTTTAGGTATTACATGAATCTATCTTATGTATATCTATGTAAGTACGACCCTTATCATTCATTGTTATTTGCTGGTTCAGTGTTTTTCTTTGACTGCTTTTGATTAAGCAGCAAAGGGAAATTATTCAATTATTTGTAATTTACATGAAATACTCATCGTACAGGAAATGTGCTTTGAACGTTTCCTTTTGTTATGCAAATATTTGAATGGGCTTTTGCCGTAGGAGTATCATAGAAGCAGGTATTTATTTGATTAGCAGTGAACGGATATTGATAAGAGGCATCCAATTCGGAGAGGTAGAGGTGTGGCGGAGAAGGCGGTCCAGAGATGAAGTGAAAATGATATATTTATTTAGATTTAAACTGTTTGCTTGATTGCGTTCGAAAATTGAGGCCTAAGCTTTTAAGGCAATTAATAACGTCTAAGTGGTTGCACACTTGCAGGATTTGAAGACATTTTTTTGTAGTATTTTATTTTCAGTTTAACTTAGCTTGAAACTGAATGTAAATGATTTTAAATTAAAACAAATTAAAAATACAGTATGAGGATTAAGAGTAAAATTTCAATTGATTTCGAAGGCTATTCGTCGACCATAAGTTCTAAGCACTTTGGGGGATTAAAGGAAATTCAAGTACATGTAAGTCTGCTGTCCTCCAAAGTTTCCTTTTAAAATTTAATATATTTTTATAACGGAATATTTGGAGTCATAAGAACCCTTCCGGCATTTCCTTGTTCCCAAAATGCAAACACAGCTTAAGCAAATATAATTTTTTTTTGAATATTTCGTTTTCAAATCATCATTATAATCTATAACCCTTAAACGAAGAAGAAAAAATTGTGAAAATAGAGGAAGTTTACATAATTTCTGGGGCTCCCCCTTTGGCATATAGTCAAGCAGCAATTCTTCTGCCTCACTGCTTTAATTCGCTTCCGATTTTATTATTGCTTCCCCCGAATTCGCTTGCAAAGTGTCCAAGAAACTTTGCATAAATTATGCAAACACACACCCACACGCACAGACGATTGTCAAATCCCGTCTACTGCATCGCATCCCTTTTGATATGCTTTCCTTTAGTTTATATTCACTTTCTCTGCCTGATTATCGCTATTTGTGTCTGGCCATTGTGAGTGCGTGCCGTACATATCTTCCTGCCTGCCTGACTGTCTGTTTGGCTGGCTGTGTACATGTGTGTGTGTGTTTGTGTGTGGATCTGTCTGGCTGTCTGCTCGCATTTCTTTTGGGGTTTCTTACCATTGAAAAGGGTCCATTTGACCAGTTTCCCAACAGCTCCACAGCAAACGTGTTTGCCAAAAAAAAAATAAGTTCATTTCCTTCTATTCACAAAATGATGTTTCCGTTTATCGATTGCGACATGCCAATGTATGTGTGTGTGTGTGTGTATGCTTGCGCGTTAAGGAAAGTGAAACTGTGTGGATTTCACTTTTTGAGGTATACTTTTAGGCGCTCTTATGCAATCGGTTGCTTTACTGACAAGGCTTATTTTGTTTTGTTTTGTAAACCATGTGAAGGTAAGAAAAGTTTCATTTGATAAATGTTCGGCTTGATGTGATTGAAATTAATTTGAAGGCTTATGAGGTAGAAAATCAGGTGGAGTGTATGAAATTGATTGTGAAAAGTTGAACAAGTAACAATGCAGATTAATTGTCGTATAACGTGAATGGGAAGGGGAGACTTTTCGAATTCATTTTCAGAAGAGAACAGGAGAGTAGGCAATTTTTCTTTTGAATTAAAGAAGAGGAAGGAGGCACAAGGAAAATTGGAGTTATTCTAATTAATTTGTATTTAAACGGATAAGTCTATACATCTGAGTGATACTCTATTGAATAAGGGAAGCCTGCGAAACCGAAACGAAATTAAAAAGCACTTACCAAAGCCAAAGCTACTAATGTAATAAACTTTTCTTCTTTCAGCCAAAAGAATAAAAGTGAAAGCACCTAAAAGCATGCAAAGCAAATTGTAAACCAACATTTTTTTTAAACTTCAACACAAACTTTAAATGAATCACTCCAGACGCATAACTTTTATTTGACCAGTTTGGCGCACTCAAAACACTGGGCAGTCTTCTTCTTCTACTTCGTTTTTTTTTTGTACACCCAAAAGCCAACCAAGCACATACACTAAGAAGAACGAAAAAGTTGATTTTAACTTCCAGTTTTTTTGCGTTCGTCGAGTCCTCCACTAAAGTTTGCGAAAACGAAACAAAAACTTTTCAGCGGCTCCAATGCGAATATAATAATATTTAGATGGCCAACAAACAGCAACAACATAAGCAGTCACAACATACCATACATAAGCAGTTAACCCCACATGCATATACTTTTCGGGTTGTACACACACACACACACACAATACGGGATAAGCCAACATAAAGGAGAAAAAACAAGAAAAAAAAACAAGAAAATAAACAACAACAACAAAAACGAAATCCACAAACAAAATACATTGAAGCACCACAGACAGCATGCTGTCAAAACTTTTTTGATTATCTTAATTGCGATTTCCGAATGTTCCCTTTTTCCGGGCTCCCCAAAAAATCTAGCAGAGAAGAAAAAAATTAAACACGGAGAAAAAAAAATGAAAGAAGAAGTGAAACTGTAGTCAAACTGAAATTAACAAGAATGACCCCAGCGCCACACAAAGCCGAAGCTGTTGTCTTCCGCTGATTGCCAAGATGGCAGCAGACTAGCCCAAAAATAAAGAAAGTTTAACAAGTTCTTTTCCTTTGGGGTTAGCTTTTTCTGGCGGTGGGGACATTTGGTGGTGGTGGTGGTGATGTTGGTGTGGGTCTGTTTTGTACGCCCTTGTTGTATGGCTGTTGTGTTGTCGCCGCTGCTCATAATCACAATTGGAAAATAATAATAGTTAAGTTGAATTCTTGATTAACTTGGGGACTTTTTCCAAGGCGGGAATCGGCATAGGCAACGAACCATCAACATGGCATTCGTGAGGTTATAATTTTAATAAAACCCTGCACCGAACACTAGGCTAGACGTTTTTAAATTTCCTTGGTCTTCCACAAATCTGGCCAACATACGCAATTAATTTGGCCTGTATTCGCTTAGCCACAATAAAAGATTTTACTCTCATGTTTTATTTTTTTTTTTGGTCTAATTTCGCTTTTGTATGGTCAGCTTTTAGGCTTGCTAACTGCTGTTGGCAGTAGTTGGTTTTATAGCTTTACAGTACCAACTGTTTTTTGTGGGGCGAAGAAGGCGAAACTAAAATTAATTGTATTGTGTTGGAGTGAAGCTTCTCATTTGGGGATTAGAATTTAATTGCTGAGCTCAGATGTGTAAATTAGACCAGGGGGAAAGTACGTCCATTGCTTAGGGGAACAATGTGTGATTTTAATTTGTTTGGCATTTGGCAGTCGAAGAAAGGCCTTTTAAAGAATTATTTTCAATGTTGAAAAATGAGCCAATGTTAATGCGATCTTAATCTTCTTCTTCGTAGTATATAAAAACGTTGGTGCGTTTGTTTGAGTCAACATCACGGCTAAACCACTGAACGTATCAAAGCGATACTTACACCATTGCTTGATTGTGAACTGTGTAAGGTTTATGTGTTATTTTGAACTTGATTGGACAAAGGAGCGTGGCATCACTCATTCAATTTATTATTTTACATGTACCCTTGCATCGGCTTTTGCTGCCATTGAATATTTTCCAGCACACATGATTTGATGCAATTCAAAAAAAGTAAAAAATATATTTTATTAAAAAAATATAAACAAAAGAAAACAATTTTAATTACAAAAATATTATTTAAATTTTTCAAAAAAAATTATGGAAAAAAATTACAAGCGGTCGGAAAATTTTAAAAAATTTAAGTAAATAACTCAAGGCGTTAGTAAAGAAGCGATTAGGTTCGCTAATTTCAAATAGTTATTATGCTATTTACGGTCGAGCGAAGCATGTCCGAGCAAAGCTGCGTTATTTAGCAAGTTTGAAAATAAAAAACTAATTCAACTGAAGTTTAATTTTAATTACAAAAACGGAAAGATTTTTACCCAGCAGAACACAAAAATTAAGTAAACAACTTCAACAGCATTTTAAAAACATTTTTCATGTATTTTTCAGGCTTTCCACTGGGGTTGATGACAACATAATCCACTTTGGCGTCTCACTCACACCCATCAACAACAACAACAACAAAAACAAGGTGTTTTTATGCAAATATGCATACAATATGTCATTACTTTGACATTGATGATGACATTTTTGATGAGCCGAGAGCAGCTCGTCTGAGCGCGGCCAGTCAAATTAAATAGAGACGCCATTTGTGATACAATGCCAACAACAACGGTGCGGCTAACCCAGTGAACGAACTGGAGCCTGTGTATGGGGAATTCAATTTATATGCAAATATGTTTGAGAAATATGTACGTATGTATGTATGTGCGTGATGAGTAAAAGCCCAAAAGACAAGGGTATGTGTATTTATAATTTTTCCAAATTTTATGCCACACAACGTTGATATTGAGAAATATTTTATTTCGGGGTGGGTTTACAAAAATGTAATTAAAATTTAAAATGTAGATTTTTAAAAAATATATAATTTTACTATTTTACATTTACTTCGTACACTCGATGTTATATCTTATTCTATGATTCGAAATAACACGGCCTGGGATCCGGATAATCATCTTCGCAGTCGTCTTTCTTGACATCCTTGGTCTTCTCCACACATGGTTCTTGCTTCTTATCCTCTTTCGAATCAAATTTATGCTTGATTTTATCGAAAACATGCTTCACATTATCCTTGTCCTTAAAGAAGTCTTTGATTTTCTTATCGAAATCGACTTTCTCCTCTTCCAGCTCTTCAATGAATTTCCAGTCCTTCTCTTTCTTCTCTTCGATTTCATCTTCGACTTTGTTGAACAGCTTTTTGAAGGGTTTAAACAAATTGAGTTTATCCTCTTTGATTAGTTTGTGTATTTTGAAAGGATCGTCCACATCATCATCTTCGCCCGAAGTCTGGTCAAATTTGAAGAGTTTAGAGAAAAAAGCTTGCGTGTGGAGCACTGAAAAAATAGCAAAATTAATACACACTCTATTAAAAATAAATTGTAGAAAAAAAACTAACCGACAAGTGCCAACAACAGCAACTGCAGCGTCCAGACTTGAATACGCGCCATTATTTTGTAACGGAAGCTAAGAAACACTTCTGTTTTCCCCGTTCAAAGACATATTTAAGCGTTTATTCTTGAATAGCAAAACCGCCTTGGGGGCACGTTCTCTCCATTTGACCAGTTGATTAAATTCTTTACGCATTTCTTTCCGCGACGATAAGCGCGCATGTGGCTTGACTAGTGTGACTGATTGCGTTCGTTGCGATAACTATTGGCACGAAATGCGAAGAATTTTAATAAACATTAAATGGAAATATTTTAAGATAAAAATTAAAAATTAATATTCATTAAGTGATATGGAAGTAAATGACCTAAAAGTATGCTACATTTAATTTTGAATTAAAAAAGAATTTCAAATTCCTTTCGCAACTCACTTAAGTATATAATATGCTTACACAATTTATTATTCTTTGTGATATTTAAGAATTTTCATTGCACTATTTCACAGCAGTGAAAAGTTTTGCAATAAATTCTCAACCCACCGGTCAATGTACTCCAATTTATGTGATAACAACTGCGTCCCCCATCTCATGTCCTTTGTGACTTTCCACCCACCCAGTTATCCTGAAGTTTCAATTTCACATGGTGCAGCCACCTTTCCCCCGATTCATTTACTTTTCTTTCTCTCATTATTGCAATATTTTCACACATGGGGTGCGAAAAATGCACAAATGAAAATATTTTCATAGACACTACGGAAATTGCAACTGTTTGTTGCTTTTAGAACTCATTTGGCCACACACCACACCACCAGCGCAGCAGCGCCTTCACACATCCTTAAAGGCCTTCGGTCAGTTGTTTTTTTTTTGTGTGATTTCAGCATACATTCAACGAACAGCAAAACTTTTACCTTTTCTTTTTTTTCCCCATTCGTTTTATATTTTTGGTGGTTGTAATTTGCAAAGATTTTATGGGCGCTCATTTATAGTTTAGGGGGCGTAAATAATTGGACTTACATAAATAAGGGCATTTAAGTGACTCACGCACATAAACACACTCAGTCAGGTTATAAGTTGTATTTTTAGCAGAGAGTAGGGGGGAAAAAGTGTGAAAGAGTAGTGCGAAAAGTGAACCTTTTAATGGTTTAATGGTGCACGAAGTGAGTATTTGCTGAAGAAAGTGGCATTAGTTAGTCTGGAAGGTAAACATCTTGCCTGAGTCTAATTGCACACCAGTTGGCCATTTCTCATATATTCGACTGGCAGTTTAGTGTTTGGTTGAGAAAATTATAGCATGCTTTTAGGTAATTTTCCGTGTTTCAATTATTTGAAATCGGTGCATAAATGAATTTATACCATTCAGGTTTAGGGGAAGAATTAGAGTATATCTTAAATTATAAAATATTAACTTAATCATAATTTCATCGAAATCGGTCAACCAACACCCGTACCAACATCCATACCATTTTTAGTACTTGAGGGAACGACAGTACCCTCAAGTGAGCTTCACAAACAACAATTATAAATTCCACTGAAATCGTTCTACTACTTAGGTTCAATAAGCGGCAGGCAGTTATTGCCTAGTGCAGGGTGACTCGATCTAAATTGAAAAATTCTGAAATACATTTCATCGGTGTGGTCAGAAATTACTAAGTCCACTTTTACCAAAAACGAGATAAGCACGCCATCTTTCTGGTCTATAGTAAAGCTACATCCATTGATACTATCATTAGTCCCGCTTAGGTCATAGCCAATATTACAAAGAATCAAACCACACTATCTGCACACTTATGCAATTTTAACTCGGTCAAACATCACCAAGCTACCAGGGTGACCAGATAAGAATGATAGGAAAATAAATTTAAATAAAACAACAACGTTGTGTGATATCAAATTAATTCTGGTTTTATTTTGAAGCTCCATTCATGCCATAACGTATGGAATAGCACATCATTCAATGGCCACCTCGGCTACGCTGGCAGTTGGTCCAATCCTTGATGACTCGGTCCAATGTATGCGGCGTTATTTCGGCTATAGCGTCTCAAATGTGGTTGGCTTGTTAGCGTAAGTTTGACGTAACCCCAGAGAAATCAATTGATGGGTGTCAAGTCCGTAAAATAAGAATGGCTGATTCTCTGGCGATATCCCAATCAGTTCATCGGCGCCGAATCGACCTTTTTGGGTCTTCTTCGACACTGACCGTTTCGGCTGCTATGTTTTTTTCTTCACTACGCACTAATCTTTGTCTGGTTGGTGGCTTAAGTGTGTACTAACGCTCAAACTTTTCCCCAGTGCGACGATTTGCTTCGCACTGAAGCCTTCTTTTCGACCGACCTTACAACTGAGTCGGAATTTCGATAATATTATTGAAAAATTTCCACAAGTGTGAAACGATGATGAAATGACAAACCTTGCTAAATACTTTGACAGCTGGTTGTCATTGGTACCTTTGACAACTGCTGAAAAATATTGGAAAACAATCATTGCCATCTGGTCAACCTTTAGATGGAAGCATGGAGGAAATTTTACGTATCCCTAAAATAAGTACAACGTTAATTAACATTAGTAAATACTTTTTTCTGAGTGTAGAGTCTACAGATTATACTAGGTACAGTAGTCTAAATCACTACAAAAAAAATTAATTTCTTGTTTTTTTTTTAAATGTAATTTAACAAAAAATTTAAAACTTTAATTTCCGACATACATAAGTTGCATAAGGTATGGTTTTCCAAAATGTCTCATAAAAACAATTTTCTTAAAAATCTTGTAATTTTATATTTTTTCAAACAAATCATTCGCTTTCTCCCCCTGGTCATTCAATATTTAAGTATTGCCCCGCCATTGGCAATATTGACATTTCCATTGTTGCACTTCGAGTAGCGCCTGTCAGATACGTCAATGACATTGACACCACTGGCAGTTGAATGAAATGAGAGGCAAGAATAATAATATCAAATGCACTTGTATTTTATATCACTCATTGGTGTGGGAGGTTAACAATAAAAATCTAGTCTCACCCTTAATTAGCCAACGAACCCCTAAAAAGTCAAGAAAGCTGAGCACTTAAAACGTCGAAATGCTTACAAATTAATTAAAATCTTGGCAAAGGAAATGCGCAATTGACAGTTGAGCATTTTCTTTGGCATTACGAGTGACGTCACTAGAGTCACTACACCCCCCCAACTGCTGTATGGTTGGATGACGTTTTTGCAAATAGCAGGGCATTGACTTGAGTCGTGCTTGGCTAATATTTCGTTTGTCAATAAAATTGTATTCAATTTGGCGTTACTTATTGTTATTTTTTTTTTTCTGTTCTTATTGTTCGAGCACGTGTCGAATTACTTAAGGTTTTCGTGAGCATTTTTATGCACATTTTTAATGAAATTTGGTATGTATCATTGAAATATTCTAGAATGATTACAGCGGAAATTTTAAGACTATCACCGGAAGTCAATGGGTTCAAGTTAAGATTCCAATAAATTCTTAAAAAATTTTAAAGAAAAATTCAATGCATCCAATGGAATAAAATTAATAGTAAAAGTATTATTTATTTAAATCATAGAATAAGGTATAAAAAATGTATAAAAAATAAAATACCCAGCATTCATGCCTTAATGCGATCATCTATGAAATTGCCAGAATTGATCGGTTGTCCGGGCATCGGTTCCAACGAACCCGCAGAACCGGAAGCAACACTTTTATGAATTCTGCCATCAATTGGTGATGCTGGAGTAGTGGTTGTGGTGGTGGTGGTCTTGCGGCGCTTGTTTTTTTTGGACTTGCGGGACTTGACTCTTTTCGGTTTGCGAGTTGTTGTGGTGGTAGAGGTTGTAGAGGTTGTAGGCATTGATGCCGCAATGCGCGCAGATCCCATAGTTGGTACGGTAGCGGGAAGAATAGTAGTTGCCATAGTAGAAGATGCTGGAGTGGGCCAACTTGTTGTGGTAGTTGGGGCTTCAGTGGCCACAATAGCTGACGTGGTAGTAGGCAGGACAGTAGGTGCGCTAGTGGATGTGATCCTGACTGTTGGTGTGGTATTGGGTTTAGTAATAGGTGTGGTAATAGGTGTAGTAGTGGGTGTAGTAGTGGGTGTAGCAGTGGGTGTAGTAGTGGGTGTAGTAGTGGTTGTTGTTGTTGGTGTAATAGTGGGTGTAGTAGTGGGTGTAGTAGTTGGTGTAGTAGTGGGTGTAGTAGGGGGTATAGTAATGGGTGTAGTAGTGGGTGTAGTAGTAGGTGTAGTAGTTGGTGTAGTAGGGGGTATAGTAGTGGGTGTAGTAGTGGGTGTAGTAGTGGGTGTGGTAGGTGGTATGGTAATATGAACAACAGTTGTTGTCGTAGTAGGCTCTTTAATGGTTGTGGTAGATAGTATTGTAGTGGGTGCAACAGTGGTTGTCGTTGTAGATGCTATGCTGGCTAGGGTAGTAGGTAAGGCAGTTGCCATTGTGGCGAAGATAGTAGTGGACTGCACTGTTGTGGGCGCTGCAGTAGAGGAAGTAGTTATAGACGTAATGTCAGTAGTTGGCATATCAGTGGTTGAGGTCCAACTCAGATCAAAGGCATCCTCTTCACTACTACTGTCATCAAAACTTGTATTATTTTCCGCACTGCCCTCCTTCACGTGCAGAGTGGTTTCTTGAACGACTGCGGCACTTGATTCGGTGACAAATTCCACTGCAAACTCCGTAGAAGCTTCTGTGCTAAAGCCAACACTCTGAGCTTGACCACTTTGACATGCTATACGAAAATAGGGATATATAGTAGGACCACAGTTTCGTATAACTTTCACAATAATTACCTAGTGATAGCGCCAAAGCAGCAATTATTAATTTGACAATCATTTCAACTGTATTGATTGTTATTTGCCGTTGTCTTTTTTATTCTAATAGGTCTGTTATCCTTCTTCGAAGACCCTCAATTTGCAGCTTGATTAACTAATCTTGACAATTGAGCTGATTGCAATCTGATTTGAAACTACTGGTGCGCTCGTATTTAAGTATTTCATGGCACCCAATGCGAATCTGCGATCTTTGACGGCAGCTGTGCGTGCGTAAATATAAGATATCTGTGTTTAATTATTGTTGTCACGTCACGTGCGATAAAGACTTTTATCGATTGTTTTAATTTATAAGAGCAGCGGCGACATATTTTGGCTTTGACTTTGCGCTTATCGCTGCTGATACGTTGCGGGTCATTCGGTAGAGAATTTATTTGCGATATCGCTCTTAGGGCTCAAAGAAGTCAGATAAACCTCTGATAGCTATCCAATTGATGAATTTGTCATTCGTTGAACAAAAGTATTTAAATTTATACTACATACATACAAATATCAAATTTGTCAATTGCATAGCTACACTATCGGAAAAATTTGGAAGAAATATTACTTTTGAATAGTTTAACACCCATTTCTCATGGTAAGTGGGGCGCTGATGGCAAAAATCATAGTCAAATCATATTCATGAAAGCAATTGTGTCTTCTGCGCACCTTTTGACGAACTTTCAATTCTATTGAGGTTTTTTTTGGTTGAATTCTGTTGTTCTGTGTTGTTAACATATGAAAATCAATTCCAACTTAAACGATTTAAAAATGGAAAAAAACACGTGTCACGGCAAACGCAAAAATATTTCGTTACGTGCTAATTATAAGAAAATATATCCATTTGGTGGTATGTACTCCATTTGCTATTTAAAGCTAGGCTGGTATGCTGAACTGCAGTTAGTTCCATTGCGAAACTAGGCACACAACTAACTTGCAACAAGAAAAATGTTCCGGCAACGTATTTTCGTCGCCTTGGCAATAATTGGTAAATTTTACATTTTCATAAATAAATGAAATCCGTAACAATTTCAACAACGAATTGTAGCCTTAATTGCTGCTGCTACTGGCATTCCACAACTTTCGGGACTTCCGGATCCAAGCTCTATAATCCCTACACTCCCTGGAGCTTCTGGGCTACCTCAAGTTCCTGCAATCCCTGGAGCCCCTCCAGTTCCTGGAGCATCTGATCTTATCGGTACTTTGACATCTGCCGCTAGACTGGGCGGCTAATGGACGTCAGGCAATTTTTCCATCTAAAATGATATCCGAGTTGTCAATAAATATGGCAATGCATTAAAAAAAACTGTATTTTGTTATTTTATTATTATTTTCGGAACCAGTGAAATGTATGTACTACAGTGGACCTTATTTTGGCAACATTCGATTTTCTTTCGTGCCGCCCCCTACACATGATTTAAAAACAAAATTTAAAAAATGCGTGTCTATCGGTCTACGGGAAGATAAAGGCGGTATGTGACACAAGCTTCAAAATCGATTTTTCGGCAAAAATTAATAATCTCTCCCAAATATGTATAAGTACTGATGATAGTTTCAAAGATTCAGAAGCGACAAAGAAGATAAGTCACCAATTTTGCAGCTAAATGAAAAACTTTGATTTACTCGAAATAATTTGTATGTTACATACCGCCTTCATCCATCCACCCCTTCAATTATAAGGGAGAGCCAAAAATCAAAACTAAAAAATTAAACCCAAAAGAATCAAACTTTTTACAAATCTCCTTTAATGTAATTTTCAACGCAAGAAAATATTAAAGAATCTGCAAAGCAGTAGATTTTTGTGTGCCTGAATTCTGTTCAGCAGCAACAAGTGCCACAGCGTTCTTGAACAGCGTCCGTGAATGAACCATCAAACTTGTGACCTGATCCTGACATTGTTAAGAGTTTTGCTTATGCAAATTTTTCATTACGTTAATTCATATTTAATTTTAAGCCCATTGATGAATTGAAACGAAACATTGATGGATTGAGACTGAAATGTTGATGTTTCACGTCTGAAATTGTAATGTTTTGTAATAATTTGAGACGGCAACGTTTTTGTTCCACTACCTTTTATTAAAATCAAATGAAATACCCCCACACAGTATGATCCATTCAGAAGTACCCCGAACATATATATAGGTGGTTTGAGAGACTCGGACCACGTTCAAAAAACGTTTCTTAAAATTTCCAATCCAATTCACCGAGGAAAAAAATGGTATCTCAACACCCCATTTATATGTAGTTTTGGAAGAATCAATTTCTAAACATTTCCAATCGAATACAGCAACAAAAAAGACTTGGAAAATGTTGACCTTTCTTTTTCCTTATATGGGAGCCACAACCAGTTTTTTTCCGACGAACTTGATCTCAGTATTGACCCAAACTTTTAAGTCGATATCTCCAAAACTGCGACCGCTATTGTGCGTACTGACACACGGACGGACAGACAGACGGACATTGCGAAATCGTATCAAGAGGTAATGCTGATCCAGAATATATATACTTTTTCATACCGGACACGCCTACTTATGGGCGTTACAAACGTTGTGTCAAAGTTAGTTTACCCTGCCACAGTATGGAAAATTCTCTAATAAATTCTTAAATAACACTGTGTGACGCGAAATTTCTCCATCGCTGGAATTTTGAGGTCTGATAGATTTTGGGGTCCTGATCACAATGGCATTATTGGGTTTCGTCCATCTCATCGAGCTCAAAAGTTATTGGCATAACTTTTTAAATCGAATTTAAGACATATTTCTCGAATATAGTACATATAAAGGAGTCAACAATATTCACCAATTGAGACAAATTTCTCCCTAAAATGGCATCTCAGCAAAACTTCAATATCGTGGTAACTGAAAGTGCTCCAAAGGAGTGGTTGGTCACCATGGAAAGATGAAACATTAACCTTCAAAATGGCTGTATGCTTTTTTGTGATCAGGACTCCAAAATCTATCAGATCTGAAAATTCCAGCGATGGAGAAGAACACAGTGTTATACACAGTTAAAAAATATTTTTTGACCCTAAAGAATCATGTTAAGAGTTCTAAAACCACTTTGATTTATTTTCTGTTTAGCAAGAGAAGTTGTTGTGTCCGGTTTTGAGAAGTACTATAGCTGGCAAAAATGTTTTTGTCTGTTACCGGCGGGACCGCGCTAGTAATGTGCCGTTTGCTCTATAAGCTAGAGTTCATGTTGAACTTTTTGAATTCCATGGAAGGTCGCAGAATGGTGTGTGTCCAGTAAAAGTACAGGCCAATTCTGCTAGGTGATTTTAATGAAAAGATTAAAAGAATAATGTAAATGTAAAATTATATTATAAATAAAAATAAACCCAATTTTAGAGAAGCCAATAACGTCAGCATTTGAATATTATTTAAAAATATCTTAGTTCACTACGAACGTGACCCATTCTAATTCTAAAACTATTCAGAGCTACGTGTCAATTGCAAAAATTCATACACTTGATTGACCGCCATTTAGAAACATTTCGTATTGAAAGTAGACTATATAAAGCTATACCGAAATCGAAACTGCAGTTAGTTACGCTACAAAGCTAAATACAAAAGCACATAGAAAACCTAATAGAAATCCGAACAATATGGTCAAGCAACTAATATTCATCGTGGTTATAATGATGGGTAGGTTTGGAATACACATAAAAAACAAATGTTGAGTAACTTTAAAAATATCTTTGCAGCCTTGGGTCTTGCCTTGAGTAATCTTCCAACGGGATTGCTCGGCGCACTCGGCAAATGCGATGAAGCCATATCTGCATGCAAAAAACTTCCAGTGGAAAGCGATTGCTGTAAGACATTAAAACCGATCTGCGCTCTGTTGAATAGCTTAACAGATATATAGAGTACAGGATATATTATTAATTTCCAAAATAAAAATGGGTATTCATGGTTAATGTTAAAAACTTGAGTTTAATTTGAGTGACATGTGTGGAAGAAAGCCTCGGATATTTAATAAACCTGATATGACACGCTCAGAGGAAAAGAGCGATGAAATGTATAGGGCGTCAATGTTTGCCGCACCACATTAAACGGTAAAATTTCTGTTGCATTTGCTCGAAAGTGGGTAATTATTTAACACAATGCCAATTCGGCTTGCAATTTCATTTACCTATTCGCTTAATTCGCTTGCAACTGTGCTGCTTTTGTTCTCGAGTCTTACAAGATTTTTTTTTTTGTTCCCACTTTGGTCGTTAAGCTCATAAAAATCCCAATAATTCTACCATTTCCCATGAAAGCACGTAGAGTTATGTTGTTGTTGTTCTTTGGTTCCGTACTTGATCTGTCTGCGGCAAGATTGTTGCTGAACAAGTAAGTTTAAGCGAAGGTGTGGTAAGTAATAGATTGCCAGTCGTTTCCTACGATTGGCGATTATAACTTTTGTGATTTGAACTAGGGAATGGGAGTGTTCTTAGATGACTAAAGCGGTTCACCAAAAGTAGTGCACGTTGGCTAACGCCTGTGGTTCCATTAAGCTTCTAACGCCATCTGGTTAACATATCAAACCAATGTCTCATGGCCAAACAATAAAATTCGGATGCCACACGCCCACCCGTGTTGCTTTGTTTTACTATCATTTTCGTGAACCGTGTACTTAATACACTTAATTTTGAGTGATTTTTATGGTCAACAATAAAAAAAATCCGCATCTTCTCTGCATCTTAATACTGAACGGCTGAGGTAAACATTTCACAGCCAAGCCGTAAGCAGCATCCGGTAGCACCCTTAAACCGCAACAACAACAGTCATGGCAGCGAAATTGATTGAATTCCTGCTTGATTGACAGTTGACAGTTGAAATTGATTTGCGTAATATTGCATTTTTGCGTTAGAAAATTAATCCCCCGAGTGCATGCGTGCATGAGTAACACAGGCAACTGTGTATTGAGATGTTTCGTAAGAGCGAAAAATATGGTTTAATGAGTAACTGCGTACAGTTGCGTACATCCGCACTATGAGTTACATATAATGAAAAAAATTACATATTTTTAGTTTATAAAATATTTACAAAATTCCTTCAAGTAAAATAGAGGCTTTGGGTCATTTGAAATGCTGACCTAAATTTCCCTTCATCACGTACGAAATGTTAATCGTAAAAAATTACAACCAAAATGGAAATAAAATCAGAAATCACAGACATTCACTGGCTACGCCCCTCCTTCCAGCCATAAAATGTCATATTTTCGTGGCATATATTACGGCCGTAATAACAACAAAACCAACTGCAAACGCCACAGCCGTTCTTGGCATAATTTTCATGCATACTTTTTTTTGGTTTTTTCTTACTTAGTATTGCAAAAATATGAGCCTAAATTTGGTTGGTTTGGCAATTCCACAATACCAACAACAAGCGACTTTCCTTCGGATTTTTATGATCTTTATTGTGTACAACATGCGTCTGGCCAACACACACGCATGCACATAAATAAGAAGCGACTAAAAGACCACCACCACCCCTTTCTTTCTAGCACTGCTACTTCTACGCCCATATTTTGTAGTTAAGTTGTATGTGTTTACTCTTTGTTAGCCTCGACAGTTTGTAGTCAATACACATGACACGTATTTGGCTCGTAATTATGGAAAACGTGAGGAATTTCGTTAAGAATTTCTTAGCGAACATTTTTTGTGTAAATAATGACCGGAAATTTGCTGCACAGACGCGTGTTCGGGGGGGGGGGGGGCTTGCCTAGTCTGAGGAATGTAAATAGCGAAGATTTTGCGTTGAAAAGTCTTTGAACTTTACGAAAAATGTTACAGTTAACATATCCATCAAGTGTTTCGATAAATGCGATTAATGGAAAAAAATCCTCACTGCTAAACTCTTCTCATGTCACAACAATTTCAACCTGTCCAATTATCTTTTGTGCCACAGTCCTCCGAGGACTTTCATTTCGCTTTGACAACTTCAAATCTTATTTGAAGAGAATTTTTCCACAAAAACATTTTGCAATTGTTGTCAGCTTAGCACAGAGCTGAGCAGCAACAACCACAACAACAAAAACTACCGCTTTAACTTGCATTTTGCCAAATCCGCCCCCTGCAGCATCCTTTGATGAAATGCAACATAAGAGCCTGACAATGAGGCAAACCGTACGCTTTTATCTGGCGCACACACACAAGCACATTTGTATGGAAAATTAAATTCAATTGTGTGACAAGTTAATCCTATTGCTCATCTCTTTCTATTTGCGCTTCATCTTTTATGCATTACCTACCCAACAGGGTATATGAGGATATACAGAGCTGGGCGACGGCGAAACCCTTCATTTAACTTGCATCCAAAGAGGAAATGTGTGTGTGTGTGTATTCTGGCAAGTACTTATTTTTCATAGCAACGAGACGGTATTTTGGTTAAGCTATTCCTCACTTGTCTGCAATTGTTGATTGGGTTTTCAATTTTTTTTACCTGCACACTAGAGTCGAAAGGATATATCGTTTTTGTCACACCGTTTGTAACGCCCATAAGGAGGCGTGTCCAGTATGGAAAACTATATATATTCTTGATCAGCATCACCTCCTGAGTCGATAAGGCCATGTCCGTATGTCTGTCCGTATGTCCGTCCGTCAGGCCGTCATTTCGCACGATAACTAATATAAGAACCACGTCTACAAATTGGTCGACAAATTTGTATTATTTTCGTTTACCTGGAGAAATACTGAACCGATTTGGAAGCGTTTTTTTGGATTTGGTTGGACATGAGGTCGGGAACGAAATGGGAATGAAACTGGAACAAAATGGAGTTGTACCGAAACAAAATGGAATTGGAACAAATTTTTTAAATGGATCAGGAAATGTAAAATATCGAAAAGTTATCAAAAAATTATCGATAAATTATCAAAAAATTTTCGATAAAAAATCGATAAAACTTTGAAAAATTGTCTATTAAATATCGAAGAATTATCGATAAAATATCGTCAAATCTTCATACCTCCCATACAAAATTTGTGCTATTTTCCTTTATCTTGAGAAATACTTAACCGATTTGGACGTCGTTTCTTGTATTTGATAGGAAATTATGTCAAGAACGAAATAAGAACGGAACTGGAAAAAAATGGAATTGGACCAGAACAAAATGGAATTGGAACAACATTTTGAAATGGATCAAAAAATGGAAAAAAACGATAAATTTCGAAAAATTATCGATAAAAAAATCGATAAATATTCGAAAAATTACCCATTAAATATCGAAAAATTATTGATAAAATGGTCTAAGATTGTAACGTACACGCAGTGTAGGGTATTTTAGCTTTGGTCAGACCGAAGCTAATTCTCTTACTAGTTTTTCATTGTTTTGGTTTAAATTTTCCATAAATTATTTGAACAATTACCAAACTGAAAACTAAGTGAGAACAACTTTTTGACAACCACTCAATCAAGCCTGTATCTAAATTTATCACAAAAATACCTATGGACTTTCACAATAAATTCAAATATTTCACTCAATATCCTTTCGGCCCATTTGCCATCGAATTGCACGAAAACACACTTCAATTATCAAACAGAAAGTGCAACACTAATCAATCAATGAAGTGTCAAAAGAATAAACTCTACTCAATGCGCAAAAATAACCTCTCAAAATAACAAATACTACAGCAATAATAACAAACTATAAGGTGGTGCGGGGGAATGTAATCACATAAAAGAAAGTATTTGGCAATGCAAAATTACATGCGCTTTATTAATTTTTATGCCCGCTCTCAGTTGAATGAATTGATGATGAAGACTGATTGCAATGTCCACCGAAAAATTCCAGCAAATTGCGCTACTTTCGATGATGAAATGAGGAACGGAGGAACGGAGGGGGAGGCGTGATGGGATGATGGCGTTTAATAGCTATGGCCAACATGAAAAGGCACAGACTATGGTAACTGAATTTCCTAAATCAACGCAGGCTCACAGAAGGGAATAGAGCAGCCCTTTGCATTCTATCTGACAGCCTTGTTTGTGTGCGGGTTTATGTGTGTGTGTGTGTGTGTGTGTGTGTGTGCGCCTGTGTGCCTCTATCATTTCATCAATATTTCCATTCCGAACAATGACTTTTTGTGTGCTGTCAGACGCATACGTCATTATTGGCGTATGCGCCCTTAATTGAGGGAAATGCGCTTCAATGTAATAAAGTCGCTACATTTTTCGGCTCCCACTCCGGATTTAGAGCGGCAAATGACTGCCGAATCGGCGGGGGTCGTACCATGTATGCTATCTATATTGGTGTAATTGCTCATTGAACAGGAAATTATTATCTGTCAATGCTGGAGTGAGTCTATGTGTGTGTTTGTGTGTGTTTGTACATGCCAGAAAAGCATACATGTGGTATAGTATTTTTGCAAATGCGTATGGGAGGAAAGTGTTTGGAAAATGTACGCCGAAAAGGAGTGCAAAATTCAGTGGAAAGTTTATGAAAATCTGAAATGGTGAAATTCTTTGCAGGACCTTTCATTTAAATTAATTATTTTAAATTAAAATATTTACTTAATTTTAATAAAAATAATTTCTTAAAACTTTAATATACTTTCAGCTTAAGTCATTTTTCACCCTTAAACGCCAATCAAACGAAATGTTCGCTCGCATCACGTCCAATCGGATTGCCACCGTCGCCAACGTCTGTCACAGCATGTCAATTCCAATTTGACATTTATTGTGTTTACGCCAAATAATAAGCCGGTATTCATGCATTCATTCCAACAAATTCGCATCACCCACACGGCGATTTTTCACCTCATATTATGCGGTGGGGCTATTTTTTGTGAGTTGTTGGTTGGGCATACGCACGACTTCATTTCCGAAAAACTTTCACCGTGTGGTTGGGAGATTTCCTGACAGAAATAAACTTTTCCTTCCCGCCCCCCAAGCTTTTCGCTTCTTGTCGTTGTCATTGTGAACGTTAATTACGGGAAGCCTTTTTGAGGAGGGGAAATTCCCTTTTTTTTTCTTTGTAAGTCAAAGTTGCCACATAATCAAACTTATTTACTTTATGTGACTTTTATATGATATCATTGCGAGTGTGAGGAGACATGGCATAAGTGAACTGAGTGTGGATGTGGCATTTTAATGTAAAACGCAATTGACAGTTTTCCCGCATTTTGTGTACAGAAATAATTAAAATTATTCGGTGTGCGGTCAGTCAGTGGAGCAGAGTTGATTCGTTTTGTTTCGTTTGTATTGAAAAAGGACGTGAGCGAACTTTGCAATGAATCTCGAATGTGTGGCTTGTTTCGACGTATACTATTATTTAATTTTAGGTATGCAATGAAACAATTCCATATGTACGCTTCAATTAAACTCATTAGTAACTAGAAGGTTCCATTCCCAACTATCAACTACAGCTAATTAAAATGTCTTTGATTCAATTATTTTTTTACATGCATTTTCCCAGAATTTTTCTTGGATTAAAAGCACATTCAAAAATTATACACTTCAGCCACTGATGCATATGTCGCCTATCTTCATCATCATCACCATCGGCAGCAGAAGCATCAGCTGTTTGCATGCGCCTTGTAAAAGCATCTTTGTGTGCCATTTTGTCTCACTTAAGAACAACTTCGTACACGTGGTGACTTCCTTACATGTCATTTGTTTTTATTTTTATATTTTTCTGTTGTACTCTCACGTACGAAATAATTATAGCGCAAGTACGTGTCTGGTATGAACACGCCTTTTCGGTGAGAGGCCCATTTTTTTTGGGCCTTATGAAAACACACACAACCGGGTATGGCAAAGTTGTCAAATATTGAAGGCTTTTATTTTTAGATTAAGACGGCGACGCTGATAAAAAGGCAAGAGTCGTACAGGATGTGGTAATTGTTGGAGTAAAATTTTAGATGAATACCTAGACACTGTAAAATTTAAAAGGAATACTTCGTAAAGTCATTCAACAACTTTTCTTGCAATGGATTACTAGAGCTTTGAAGAAGAGATACAAATCTCCCAATTTGATCTAAAATATTGCTCAGAACATTTACAAGTTGTATATGAATTTTACATAAATACCCCTTTTTATTTACAGTGTAAAATCTACTTTTGTACTAACTTGGCTTTTTTTTTTTTTTGACAAAATCCTTTTTACATATTCTGCTGCCGCAGCTGTTGTTCTTTACAGAATTTTTACTTGACAAAAAAATATATATGAAAGAAACATTCAAGTTGTAGGCCTTATCAGAGCACTACTTTTTGCCTTGGCACATGTGCTGCATGTGTGTGTAATTATGACAAGTTTCTCCCCCCTGTGCAAATAACTTTTTGCAAAAGAAACTTCTGATGATGTGCAACATGTTTGTTTTAGAGGGTAAAAAGAATATGTTGGAGGGGAACACGTTCTTTAATAGAAACGTAAGGGCCTAAAGTGTGGGGAGAACTTTGCTTGTTGAAAATTTAACATGAAATTGTTGAACTTGTGTTTAAACATATACGAAGAACTCATTTCCGTCCACTCATCTAGTCTTTAAAAATAAAATGAAAAATAAATAAATGCCAAATGCCATTGGCAGACATCAACTAACACCAAAACTCCAGCTTCCACAGAATGTTATCCCCCCCCCCCCCCCCCCAAAATTACCTTTTCTTCTGTGCACGTTTCATTTTCTGCCCGCCCGAAAAGGCAAAGCGTCTGCTGCTGTCAACGCAAATGTCAACTGCTCGAAGAGTTAGAATCCCCAAAGAAGCTGGTCGAAATGTTAACATGAATAAAAAAAACGCCACTCCTGCCAAACACAAATTCTTAAGCTGCGCGCCAAAATAACTTTCACCGTTAAACTTTAACAAACTACGATTTGATGAGGGGGGGCGCTAAACCCATACAAAAAAAGTGTGCGAATGGGTAAAATGGTTACAAACTTTTCCGAAAGCACACAAACGCATTCACTCCGGCTAATAGAAGCATTGCCAAATTGAACTTTTTAAAGTAGTAGAGACGGTTTAAGAAGACGAAGCAGAAGAAGAAGAACGTAAGTTGGCTTTCTCGTTTGGCAAAATGTCAAATTACGATTTGTTTGCTGATAATATTGACAAATAGCAGGGAAAAAGTGAAACTTGGCCATGGAAGAGGAAACGAGAATATATTTATTTAAAGTGGAAATGGAAGCACTTAAGAAACGTAAGAGTCTTTCGCAAGGAAATTACTTAAATGCAGAAATACAATGAAATTTTCACAAATTCTCCTCTCACTCTAATAGAAAATATACAAATTCTTAAATAATCCCTCCATCCGCTCACGCCAGACCTAAAACAAGCCAAACGACATACGCTTTAATCAAATCACTTTTAATTAATGCAAAACTGATTTCTGAAAAGACACACCCGCAAATACACTACACGTTCCGCCGGTTAACCCCTGAAAGTATGCTTCTAAATAATAAATACAGATGAAGATGGCGACGCCAACCTCACCGGGACCGCCTGCTGTTTGTTGCATAATTACATTTCAATTGTAATCCAATTCACAATGACAAAAAACACAAAATCCGATTTTGCTGTTTTATGTGGCAGCCTGTGCTGTGCCGTGCCACGCCCTGCCCACCTTCACGGTAACTCAAAGCAGAAATTTTTGCTACTAAAAAAGAAAAAGCAAAGCCAAGAGCTTGCAACACGGTTTGCATGTTCACCTTTTTGGTGTAAAATAAATAAACTTATGCGTGACACAGACTGACTGCCTGACTGACAGACAGACAGACAGACGCGCACAACAACCCCCAGGTAGCGCCGCAGAGATTATTAAGAGCAGAGAGTTGATGATGTCGAGGTGGCGCTTGGGCACAGGAGGGGTTAAACTTATGTTTCTTTTGAGATATTCTACACACAATTTAATTAAATGCAAATTAAGAAGGCTTTCATCGGTGTTGTGTGGGTGTAGGGAAATTTTAATTTGCCAAGTCTATTGGAAATGTTTCGTTCGTTTTTCATTTAAAGGCATACTTTAAGGCTGAAGACTTTAAAATATTATTTTTTTTTGGCGATTTTACATTGGAGGTATGTGAAAAGTCGCGAAAGTCACGAAAGAAATTAATTACGAAATTTGCAAATGACGAAATAATTTTAATTGTGCTTTCAGCTACGCACAATTGCTCTTAAAGAGTAGCCTAGACTGGACTGGGAATTATGTAAGCGCAACAAGAAAAAAAATCTTCCAAATCCTTACGCCCAGAAATTAACTTCACAAGCATACTTTTAGGAGCAATCTTAAAGTAATCCATTCTTAAAGAAATCCAATTTATTGCTATTTGCGATAGCGACGAGCACATTTTTAATTATCAAATACTCTTCGCCATCCATTTTCTTACAATTTACATTACCTTAGAGAGTTTCTAATTACAGGAGAAAAATAATCAATAGCTACTTACCTAAAAGTATGCAACCATTCCAACAGCTAATAACATTTTAAGAACACCTTTAACCCCATTTGAAGACAAACCCCCACGCCCCGCCGAAAAGGTGTTGACTCGCACTTAGACTTTGTATGAATTGACTCTAGGGTGGGCTAATTTTATTAATGTTGGCAATATATTAGGCAGGTACCGTGTAAAAGTCTCAAATAAATGCAATTTTGCAGGCAATTAAATATGAAATATTTAAAGACGTTCGCTGCGGAGGGGAATGGTGGAATAACAACGTTACAAGTGCAAATGTACAAAGTGTATTCGGGCAAATGCTTAGGGGTTGGTCTTCACCCTGGGCCATGGAATTTTGAAGGGGAATATTATAATTTGACTCTTTTGAAAGGTGAAAGTGTTGATTAATGCGATTTTTAATTAGATGGAGTTGTTAAGCATTTAAATTGCAACGAAACGGTTGAGTGGTGTTCCATGCCTTGGTAGTGAACTTCCATGAAATACTTTGACAAATTGTTTCAATTGTTTAATGACACCACGTACATATGAACCCTTTTGTACTTCGAAATGCCTTTACTACGCTCATATGCAGAGCATATGCGTTTCTTTCTCTTCTTCTTCAAGCATTTTAATAACAATTTGTATACATTTCAATCCGGATTGCGAAAATTTAAATAAATTGCCACAAAAATTTCATTAATTTTTGATTAAAACACAAAACCAGAAACCTTTTTTGTTGGGTTAAAACACACACCTTTTCACCACCCGTCCACCACTAAGAAACAACAACTCATTTTATACTAGGCTCCCCCCCACAGAGTGTTCTGCGCACATAAACAAAAACAAATAAATTTAAAAAGTCAAGAAAATATTGTCGGCCCTTTTTTTCTTGTTCTGTTGTGGCCCTTTTACTTCTGCCATTCCAGGCAGTGTAAGCGATGGAAATTTGCCTTGCGGCATAGAAGCATTTGGCGCCAAAGTGGATTTAGCACTTTTCTTGTTGAATTTTTGCACCTTCTCTGCGCTTTTGGCGGGGTAATTTGTTTAGTTTTTTTTTTTTTTTTCGTTTGTACGTTTCTTGCTGGCCCCCCACGGATGTGAGGAATATTTTTTATATTTATATGCGTTTGGTTTTTATGTATGTGTGTGTGTGTTGCTGCTGGAATCGAGTTTTCTTTGCTTTTCAAACTGTTGCGGCAGACAACATTGTTCTTCTCATAAATGGATTTATGTGCAATTCGGTATGTTTTTATTTCTTGAAGCTGCTTTAGTATATTAGAAGCCACAAATTGAATTGTTTGTGGAATTTGAATAAATTGACTAAACAAATTTGGCAGAAGGGAGCATTTATTTAAATAAAATAACACTGCAACAGATTTCTTTGAATTGTATTTCTACAATTAATTTCCTCTCACTGCAATAGACTTTCTATTTCCGAAATTCACAGGCTGTAGGCATTCACTCAAAATTTCTTTTGAATATTCAAACACAGAACTTTGATCACAAAAAACAATTTAATAACAAACCACAAGCGTTGTTCCTGGTGTCATCTTTACTAAGTTTAGGTTATTATTACTATCCAAAAACCTTGACAACATTTTATATAAATATACACACAAAACAATTACAAACAAGAAGAAAAATACATTTTAAATGAATGCGTGCACTCATACCTTCACATAGTACACACGCAGACAGGAGACACATAGAAATGAATAATAAAGAAACTAGAGAGTGGACTATCTTCGGCTATACCGAAGTTGAAATACCCCCACACAGTAGGAAGAAGTACCTCGAACATATAAAAATGTGGTCTCAAGACCCTATTTTGAGCCAATTATAGGTGGTTTTGGAGCCCGGACCATGTCCAAAATCCATTTCTAAAAATTTCCAATTAAATCCACAAAAAAAAAAAAATTGGTCTCAAGACCCCATTTAGACCCTTATATATGTGGCTTCGGAACCTCGGACCATGTTAAAAATACGTTTCTAAACATTTCCAATCGAATACAACAATAAAAAATATTTACCTTTTTTTTCGGTGTATGGGAGCCACGCCCAGTTTTTGTCCGATTTGGCTGATTCTCGAACTTGATCTCAGTATTCACGAGAAAAACATGTACCCAAAGTTTCAAGTCGATATCTCCAAAACTGCGACCGCTATCGTGCGGACGGACAGACGGACAGACGGACAGACGGACAGACGGACAGACAGACGGACATCGCTAAATCGACTCAGGAGGTGATACTGATCAAGAATATATATACTTTTCCATACCGGACACGCCTCCTTATGGGCGTTACAAACGTTGTGACAAAGTGAGTATACCCTGCCACAGTGAGTGTGGGGGTATAAAAATACTATAAGAAGTATGAAGAAATTGTAAACGTGGATAAATGAAAACTGTCAGAATGACTCAGTTTTGAAATGTTACGCACACATAAGCAAACATATATTCACAAGCAAACAATGCCAACAAAATATCCCGGCAGTGAAGCTGCACTCATTTTTACACCTGAGAAACAACTAGAGTATGAAGTAGTATTGTAAGAACACCTCAGGAGCAATTACTAGATCTGCAGCAAATTTTATAAAAAATTAGAATTTTTTCTTCTAGGGGATATTATTGTGTTTACATTGTTTTTATCGCCTACATGGAGGCATGGCAGGTATATCTTGATCTGCTTCACCTCCTTAGGCGATCCAGCCAAACGTGTCTGTTCGTTTGTCTGCCTGCCTGTCTGTCAGTCCAAGTTCCTCAAGAACATGGCACTTACATCAGAGTAATTTCTAATTCAATCACTAAGCGCACTTTCAATACAAATTAAAGAGTCAAGTGTAGTATATGGTAACTGGTTCCCAGTTTCACGCCAGGGATACAAACCGGCATAAGTGTGCTGGCAATAAGAAATATGAAAAACTAACACAATAATAATTCGTGTTCAGCTTATTTGAATAAATGTCGGCACATATACGCAAACATGCATGCACTTACTTACCAACACATTTACACAAAACCAATTTTCCTACGACAACTTTGTCTCGACAGCATATGCAAGTGCATTTGTGCACTTGTGCACTTGTGTGTGCGTGTGCCCAAAAGTAAGTTTGTTTGTTTGTTTGTTTGCGTTCGTAGGGTGAATACGTCCCTGTGTACTTTTTCCATGAATGTGTGTGAGTGTCACATTTCTGAAGCAATCTTGAGAATTTTATTACCACGGCACCTTGTTGCACGTACATACATACATACACGTACGTATTTCTTGGCAACATGCAAGTGCAAATGCGAAAGAGTGTATGTGTGCGTTGCATTTGGAATTATATTTGGTATTTGTGCGATATTACATTTGTACTTGGAAGTGTGACTGTTCCAATGTGTATGCGTCCGCATGCTGAAATGCCAAAGGCTCAAAGTAAACGATGTCGTCGCAAGGATTCGGAATTGTGTGCGCCACATTTAAATTCAAAAGGAAACTGTCAAAATGACAAGCAGACGCAAAAGCATTTGCCAAGATGGCATCCAACTGGCAATTGGTTTTTCGGGAGAAGTTTCAATGCAGATTGCTTGAAAATGGAAAATTGAAAATTCTCCATTAAATATTTGAGGTGAGAAGGAAAAAAGGAGCAGTAAAGGTACACCCACACACAATTTGAAGGTGTGTCTAGATGGAGGCTTTCTGAGTGCAGACCTAGTACAGTGAAGATCAACTGAACCACACTCTGAAAATTAATTAGATCCATTCAAGCATGTATGCATGAAAAGGAAATCTTGTTAATTTTCGCGAAATCAACCACAGTGAATAAATTTTATTCATTTGCACCCTTTTCCGCCTCTCAGGAGAGCAATTGAGTAGAGCATAAGCAACATGCTCCGCATATGAATGAATTTATAGCTTCAATTTTACCCGCTTTCATTCCACAATATTTAGCAAATGCCATTGGTTGGAATTTTTTAAATTTCAATAAACACACCGTGCGCCTGATTGTTGCAATTCTTTTGTGGTGCCGTGTGCAAAAAACGTGCCAATATTTTCTGCACAATTTCATTGTGTTGCTGAGAATGGCAAGAGCAAATGTTGACAAACAAAAAAAAAACGATAACAAGAAAAAAATATAAAAATATGACAGCAAAGATAATAAAAAATAATAACAACAAATAAAATAAAGTACACGCGACATCTTTGCTGTGAGAATTTAAAGGAATTTACCCACAATGGACGCGCACACGAGATAACAAGATGGCGCGGCAGCAAAATGATTGCCATGTACTAAGCATTATATAACAAAATATATATATATATATACATATATAAAAATTATAAAGCCTTTGTATATCCACTGCACTGCCAAGAGTTTCTAAATGTGAAAATTTTCTCACAAGAAAACTCACTCAAAATTCCAGTTGGTCCATATTTTGTCATAAAATTTCTAGTCCTCGCAGGCAATTCGCCATTCCATGGCATACTACTCTATTCCACTTTTCGCCAAAGCAAAAGTTCTTCACAAGCATTCGTGCAGTGCAACTCAACGGAAAAGTGCCCGAAAATCCTTTCTCGCCAACGCTCCTGGCTGACATTTAAATTGTTTCTTGCGGCTGACGCTGTGTTCTGCTTTTAACCATGGCATTGCCATAATTCAAAAATCTTCTTTGTTGTTCTCGTTCCTTTGGCAAGTTATACTGGCATGAACCCTGAAGGGTGGCTTAAACTTCCGAATAGTTTTCGCAGAAATAAATATAAGTGGATAGAAGTTTTATGAAATTTTTGTACTATATGTACATGGCAACAATTGCGTTGTAATGCATGTCCACAGTCCACATGGCATGAGATGGACGGTTTCGTGAAATGGACTAAACAACTTTTCTTTTGTAGAGGCCATGGAGCGTATTTAAGTTGATATATATTTACATATTGCGTAGACATTAGACTGACAATGGATTGATATGAAAAGAAGGCATGACCATGATGTGGGAGCAACCCCCAGTGTAAAATTTCAGCCTGGTCGGAGGGAAATCTACATAAGTCTAAAAAATAAACAAATTTGAAATATGGATATGGGAACATTTTTTACACAATTTTATGAAAACTAATAATAAGCCGGGCATTGCTCGTGGTTCCCTCTCGTGAACCTTCACGAACTACCTGACCAACAGTAGAGAAAGTAAACCTTACCGTAAACCTTCCAGTGAACACCCCGTGAAATCCTCCTTCCTGTTACCCCTTCCAGTGAGCCTCTTCCTCCCCCTCCCCGTGATCACCCATAAACTCTAAGACCAAAAAAATTATATCAAATTCGAAATCAGCGACCGCACAGAGGGAAAAAAATCCGAACTGCATGGTTATGATTTGAAACGGGTATCGTTACGAAAAATTCAACACGGCACAGTGCTAAAATACAACTGAAACAGTTTTACTTTTTGAAGATGGTAAGAGTTACTAAAGCGTGGGTTCGAATCTCAGTCGGACCAAATTTTTTTTATTTTTTTTTTATTATACCCCCACACTCACTGTGGCAGGGTATACTCACTTTGTCACAACGTTTGTAACGCCCATAAGGAGGCGTGTCCGGTATGGAAAAGTATATATATTCTTGATCAGTATCACCTCCTGAGTCGATTTAGCGATGTCCGTCTGTCTGTCCGTCTGTCCGTCTGTCCGTCTGTCCGTCTGTCCGTCCGCACGATAGCGGTCGCAGTTTTGGAGATATCGACTTGAAACTTTGGGTACATGTTTTTATCGTGAATACTGAGATCAAGTTCGAGAATCAGCCAAATCGGACAAAAACTGGGCGTGGCTCCCATACACCGAAAAAAAGGTAAAAATTTTTTATTGTTGTATTCGATTGGAAATGTTTAGAAACGTATTTTTGACATGGTCCGAGGTTCCGAAGCCACATATATAAGGTCTAAATGGGGTCTTGAGACCAATTTTTTTTTTTTGGTGGATTTAATTGGAAATTTTTAGAAATGGATTTTGGACATGGTCCGAGGTTCCGAAGCCACATATATAAGGGTCTAAATGGGGTCTTGAGACCAATTTTTTTTTTGTTGGATTTAATTGGAAATTTTTAGAAATGGATTTTGGACATGGTCAGGGCTCCAAAACCACCTATAATTGGCTCAAAATAGGGTCTTGAGACCACATTTTTTTATGATCGAGGTACTTCTTCCTACTGTGTGGGGGTATTTCAACTTCGGTATAGCCGAAGATAGTCCACTCTCCAGTTTTTGAATAAAACGGCCACTAGATCGTACCCTTTTTGCTGAATATTTGCCGCTTCAGCTTAACTTTTTCCAAATATTTTTATTCAGTTCCCTTTTATTCCAATGTACGAAATAAAACTTAGAGTAACCAGTACTTACTTTGAAGCTGTGCTTCATACTGAACGATCAGAAATTAAAACTGAAATATACCTAAAACAAAAATTAGTTTATATTCTTCGAGTTCCACTCGAAATTAGTTGTATGCAGTAAATACTTGGCCATACCTTATACCCAGCACTTTCAATTTCAAAGAAATCCTTTCACTTTTCACCTGCAATGCAATTTGTAATAAATTCCTTTAGAATTTATAGGGTTAAAAATCCAGAAGAAAGTATATTATTCTTTAGCATACTTCTTGGCATTACGCCGAAGTCTGGAAACTTCCTGTGCTTATTTATGTTTTGTTCTCTTCGATGGATGGAAAGTGTTAGCAGTTTGTAAAGCGAGGAATTTGCATAACTGATTTACTACTTGTTCCGCTTTTCGGCATCCTCATCTTTTGTGAATGCTTTGCTTACTTGTTGTTTGCCTTGTTGTTGTAGTGTTTTTTTTTTGCATTTTGTTAGTCTGGCACGTGTCGTCACCCTATTTGCGGAGGAAACTTTTTCGTCATTTCCCGTAAATTTCCCTTTCGACATCTTTCGAATTTGTTTTTTTTTTGTTGTTGCGCCATTCTCCAACCACCTTAACACAACACGCCACACTACACCATTGCCCGCATCAGTATTTCAAAATCTACTCGAGATTATCTGCAAGGAAAATTGCTGCAAAACGAAGACGAAGATGACATAGTTGAGTATCCTCTCGTCGCGACGCGTATCCTTGCCGCCATTGTTGCCTTTGTGCGACACTAAATAAATTTCGTACATGACAGGCGAGTGGTGGGGAGAGTAGGAGTGAAGCGATATCAATACACTTTGTAATCACAATGCAGCGTGGGCGGGCGCGCATCTTTCGTTTTTCAATACACGCAGCGTCGATTGAAAGCGGAAGGAAATTTTAACTCAACCAAGTATCCTTGAAGTCGAGTGCAGTTGTTGTGATTCAAAAGGCTGCGGTGGTGGATTCGACATCAATTGAATAGAATAGTGCGGCGACTGTGGGGATGGATTTGGGCTGCGTCTGGGGAAGCCAATCAATTGTAATTTGAGTAAATTACTAAGGGGAAGAGTAATTGCCAGAATAATAGTGGCTTTCTTTCGACGGCTCACTTCAGATTACAAAAAAATCATGAATTTTCTTAAATTTGGCTTCAAATGTATGATTTGAAAATTTCCACATTTTATATGGAATTTTGCAGATTTACTGAATCACAAATTCCATCCAACAATTAGCGCGGAATTTCATGCGAAATTTACCAACTAATTTTAATTCCACACCACACACACACACAGACACACAGATTTTCGGTCACTTTGCCAGGCTTTTAACCCATTCGAGTGGCGCTCTCATGCCCTCAAAGCTTTGTAACTTCAATTCAGCCAAAACTTGATCATTTGATAATGTCACCAAAACGACAAAAATCGCACACAAACTAGTGGAAAAAGTTTGAATGCGGTGCCAGTGCGAAATATGCGACTGTAAAAAATAGCTGCTGCTGTGCTCATTGTGAGATTTTCATTAGTGGTTGCACATACCGTTTCAGTTTGCCGCCCTCTTTGAAATCAGCATCCAAACAGCGGACCAAACTATGCTGGACACAAATACTTCTGCCACATTTCAGCAGTTCAGTTTCGGGCGCCTGTTAATATATGTGCGAAAAATGCATTTTTGCAGTTAATTAAATTCACTTTTGGGCTTGGGTTGGCTCGATTTGGGGGCGGCTGTGGCATGAAAACAGTTTGGAATGAATAAAACTTTTCGAGTGTGTACTTACTACTGTGGAGTAGTTGATAAATTGTGATTTACGTTGAGTATTTGCGGCAGTTAGTATATATTTTGGTTACGAATCGTTTATTCAATTAAAATAATGTGGCAACATGAGTTGGATTTTGTTTGCGAAATAAAGGAAAACAATTGACACTGGAATTTGAAATAATTACTTTAATTTGTCCCAAAAGCTGGCTAATGAGAAATTACAAGAATTTCAAAACAAAACTACACTGTGAAAAAAAATCCCAAACTGCATGGTTATGATTTGAAACGGGTATAGCTTTGAAAAAAAATCCTAAAAAAAGTTCTAAAATAGAATAAGTTTAAAAATCGTTTTGTATGAAAAACTAATGGAATCGGCAAAATTTTTTGAGAATTTTTTTGTGGAGAATTTTCCGTGAAATTAAACTTTATAATTGATAATATAGATGTTTCTTATAGGATAAGTTTAACAATGGAATTATAAATGTTTTTTAGGCCCAGCAATGCGAGTCGGGCCCAGCTAGTTTTTCGATAAAAGTCGATTCCAGTGTTGGCTGGAAATTGACAACGATTCGGTACGTTTTGACAACATTTCGTTTTAATTTTTTTCTCAGTGTAGTAAAAAATTTGATCATATTTTTTCGACATTTTATCGATATTTTATTGATAATTTTTCGATAATTTATTGATAATTTTTTGACAATTTATCGATGATTTTTCTATATTTTATCGATGATTTTTTTTATACTTTTCGATACTTTATCGATAATTTTTCGGTAATATCTATAATTTCCATTGCCCCTTCATTCCTGAACCATTTAAAAATATTGTTTTAGTTCCATTTTGATCCGGTTCCGGTTCCATTCCCATTTCATTCCCGACATCATTTCCCATAAATGTTTCTCAAGATAAATGAAAGTAAATATGTTTGGCGGCCAATTTGTATGATGATTTTTCGATAATTTATCGATATTTTATCGACAATTTATAGATATATTTTCAATATTCATTGATAATTTCCATTTCCCGATCGATTTACAAATTTTTAGGTACATAATAACATTTTGTTCCGGTACAATTTCATTTCGTTTCAGTTTCATTACACTTCATTCCCGAAATCATTTCCAAGCAAATGAAAAAAATCTCATCTTATACGATGTTGCCCATGCTCAATACCGTCCATTACGATCAAGAATGTATATACACGCCTCCTTATGGGCGTTACAAACGGTGTGACAAAAACTCTTAACCACCAGTGAGCAGGGTATAAAAAAAAAATTTCGCCCCTATATATAATTTTAGATGTAAAATCGAGCGACTTTTTATGGAGAACATGTTGGATCATTTTTTTTTATGTGTCGATTTTTTTGTGGAAAAATGGGAGAAGTGTGTTAGCGAATCTAGTTCCACCCCTTACTTCAATTAATTAATTTACTAAACGATTAGTTGAACAATTAGAAAAGAGCTTAATAACTCACTTTTCTCCCATTAATTGCCGTCCACAATTAATTGACTAATTTCTGTAATATTTGCCAACTGATTTGCGATTATCCTTTGCGTAAAAGTATAATGCTTCACCATTGATATCGAAACAATTACAAACTTTTCACATTCACCGTATTTCTTGTATGCCCTCCAGATTACGCCATAGAAATTAAGGGAAATTTTCTTTTTATATAACTTTGGTAGGAATGCCTACGGGGGTCGGAGATAAAGTTGAGTGAACAGCTTCACATGTGGTCAGCAAATACGCGTTTAATGCATTTCCGCTGGAAGTGCTGTCATAAAGAAAACTTTGAATTATTTTTATTAGATTCAGCGGCAAGCAGACAAATACGATTTATGGGCCAGCCATGGTGAGAGAGACTGACTGCCCTACACGTAAATGGAAATCTGTGAAATGTGTAGTGGGCGTTTAATCTAATTTGCTGGAATGGCAACAACAACAATCAAATCAGTAAACTACCACAAAGAAAAACAGAACGAAAAATTACTTACACGCAATGATGGAAGGTATTTTGTGTAGCATACATTTCAGAGCACAGCATGCAAAGCCATTAGGTTAATCGAAAAAGTTGCAAAGTAGAGTTGTAAGATTTCATCTGTAAGAGAGGCGAGTTGGAGATGAATTAGGGCTGTACCTACGTCAAATCAAAGGAAATTTTTACAAATGGGCTAGGATATAGCTAAGAGTGTGTATGGTGTACATTGTGTGGTTGTAATGGATTAAAAAAAACAGGGAAGTTAATTAAGTGCCTGCTTCTAAGTACATGAGGCCAACAGAGGCCAATAGAAGTGCAAACTCGGACTTGTCCCTTCAAAGGCAACACATGCAATTTTCCATTTTATGCCCTTTCAGTTAAAAAACTTTTCGCATAAACCAACACTCCGCAAAAATTGAATTAAATTCAGGCCACAAAATTGAATGCCCGTTGGGAGAATTGGCCAAATTTCCATTTTTATTGCATACATTTGGGCGATATCGACTGTCAAAATCGACTGTCACAAATCTATCAGCGAATGCCGAACAATGTCATCAAGCCACCACCACTCTCCCCGGTTGTGTTGCGGTCCACCTGCTGGCACTTCGCTGCCCGTGACGGACTCCGGAGAATTCACATAATTCCACACTCATGCAATGTCGGGTTCGTCATCAATTTCGTTTTCAATTCACTACGATAAAAAGCAAATGATCCAGCATTACCATTCGATTTCGCTTTATCGTGCCCACCAATCACCATGGGTGGTGAGAGGTCTTCGACTGTTCGAAATGTTGTTATGATCGAAACGGTGTGGGGAGAGGGCATAAAACCAAGCAAAAACCAAACAAATTATAAAAGAAAAAAAAGAGAAGCAACAAAATTCAAATAAAATAACGCCACGTAAAATTTCGCATGGAAAACTCCCCAAGCGATAGCGATTTCCTGTTTTTTTATTTATAAATTTTGTTGTTGCTGGCATCCTTTTCGATGAGCAGTGCGCGCGTACAGTTCCTTATCCTGTGGACTTTTTACGGCTACTACAGACAGTTTTTGCACAACTTTTCGTATGCCGAGTTTCGTTTCTTTGATTTCCTTAACGCTTAAGCGTTAGGGATGTGCGGTGGTGCCTTCATCCTTGGAGCATATTTCCGGGCATAGCTCATAAAAGATTTATTGTGTCTTATTTATTTATTTGTTTGTTTTTTTTTTTTGGTTGTGTTTGTGGTTTTTGTTGGTAGCCTTTCAATTGTTTATTTATGGCCAGGCAGAGAGTGACGAAACAAAAAGTTTTGTCTTTGGTTGTTGTTGTTGTTGTTGTTGTGTTGCTTTTACTTTCTTCTTCTGTTAAGGATAATAAAATTTGGCTAAAGGATAATTTCTGTTTATGACAATTTGTAATTTGCGGTGTCGAGCTGGATTATGTGGGATTGAGCAAAGCGGACACAGGCAATAAAGAAAAATCATCTTAATTTTAGGGCAAATTTGGTAATTCCATTTGGCATTCGTTGGGAAATTACTTTTCCGTGTGGAGCACCTTCCATTTCTAACAGAAAGTTTTTCTTTTCCTTTTCATATAAAAATTATCTTTAAAAAAATCAAACAGATTGTGTTGAAAGGGGTACCAGGAATTTTATGGACAAACACGTCTCTCTCTATGACCCTCATCAGGTTTATTCTACAAAAAATATTGTGTATTTCATGAATAATTTTTACTTTACCATTGCCCTTAAATATGTATGTAAGTCTCATGTACTGGAAATCATTGTAAGCCATTGGAGCATTTTTCCATTTATTTTCCAAATAAATCTCCGTGCCGGACTTTTGGGTAAACTTTTGTTTTGCATTGGCACTCTCTCACGTGCAACCGTTGTTGGAATTTATGTTCCACTTTTGTTTATTTGTCAATTTTAAATAAATTTACAATCTTAGCCATACAAAATAAACGAGAAGACCAAAAGCCATAAGCAAATGTTCAAAATGGCACTGGCTGCCCATTAAGCGGAAGCGACAAAAGTCAATGAAGTGCATTTTATTTTTGCATTCGAAAGTTTGTGCAGGCAACGAACGATGTACGCGATTTCTTTGCCTTTCAATTGTTTTGCAAAGGGCCAAGCGCAAAGGTGTAGGGTGGCAAGGGGCCAATGTAATGGGAGAACGTGAAAAAATTTGAGCTGAAGAAGCATGAGCAATGGTAGAAAAAAATGTCGAAATAGCGAATTTGTACATAATTTATTGCTTTTCATTTAAACTTTTCGCACAACTGCTGCTGCTGCTGCTGCTTTTGTAAAATAAATATGGGTTGAGTTGTGTAAAATGTTTTCGAGGTGAAAATTGTTTTTAGAATCGTATAGAAAATATATGTGTACGTACACAAAACAGCTTGGTGTTTTCAATTTCTATGGAAGTGAAGTGAAATCGAATTTATTATCAACGAGAGACCATTCACCCATTCACCCTCTACACTCGAAGGACACTAGCATTTTAATGTTACTTTATTAAACATTTTTGAACAAATTCACAATTTCCCCTTTAGCTTCTTTAAAAAAATACAATAAACTTTAGATAAACATTTTTGAATCTATTTTTATTAATTTTCGAAATATATTCCATTTGTAATCATTTTGCGTTTACTAAAATTAAAATTGCATTTAATTGCTTTCATTTCGAAATTCGAACTATTTGCCTGTTGGTTGTATTTCTTTATTGCCTGACATTTGCCGCATACCAATTTACGCATTTGTCATTCTGTCACACGATGTTTGTCAAATGGAATTTTGTGCCAATCCCCGTCTCTGCTAAACGGCCATACCCCCCGCCACACGCTACTTACAATTAAATAATTTGGAAAACATTCCCGCTAATTACGACAAATGTCAAATAATTCCGGAATAACATATGAAGTGATTACGAATGCCAAATATAACTGCAGGGTGTTTACACAACCCAAAACACACACCACACACACACAAATATAATCAAATACAATTTGCATACTTTTAGGAGCCATCTCCCATACAAACATTAAAATGCATTTGAAATTTTTGTGTGGTTATTTGATGCAAATTGTTGCGTAATTCGCTGAACTGTGTGTTGGGGAATGATACTTTCGATTAGTGAAAATATGCTAATTAGTAATTACATGTGGAATCGTTGGATATTTGTGACATTTGAGTGGGATTTAAATACTTTATGCAAGTAATGAATTTATGTATTCTAACATACACGAAATGCACCTCAACTCCAAGAAAATAAGTTTGGTTTCGCCCAAAGAAAACTTGCAACTTTGTGCTCATGAACCAAAACTGGTTGGTTAGGTCACCACAGTAAATGCAAGAACCTCATTGGCAACAACTTTTCGAAGGAAAACGACAAATTTCGGTTGTCTTTTGCTGGTTTTCTTGACATATGAACCTACAGACTTTGATTTTAGTGTTGCATGTGGTAAAACAACAGATTTATTTAGTTTTATATGAACACCCGTTTCCAAGGTAACTGCGTTTAGCTATAGGTGGGTACTCTATAAAATTAAAATTTTAATGTTGTAAATAAATAAAGAAAAAATGCAATTTGAAATTGAATCTACCATGCAGAGGGCCATGTTATTCACTCCGCAGATTCCTCATATTTCTCGGTCCACTGTCACCCTTAAATGAAATTCTAAACACCATAAATAATTTTCGCCACACTCGCACTCATACATAAGTGTGGCTCTCATGTGTCTAATAAAAATTACATGCACATGCACGCTTTTGTCTGTGTTTGTGTGTACTGTGAAGATGTAAATCCCATAAATTTCCCCACACACCCGGGAGTGTTTGATGCCAATTTGAAATGTTTTTTTTTTACGTTCGGTTTTGCATAAATTTGCACAAAATTTCCATTTTTAAGCCCACAATTGTGCTTTCTTTTGCAACTCGAGTGCTTTGTGGGTCATTTATTCTCTTTGCGTTTTTATTTATTTTCTTTTTTTTAATTCATGATTCTCTTTTATGCTCCATTTATTTATTTTGGATTTTTTTTCCGATTCAACCCTCTGAAGTTGCAAATTTATTATTTCAAAGTAATGTGGTTTGTGAAGTTCAGTACATAAGTTAGATAAGAAATTTGTATGGGGAAGTTTTGAGGTTAGATTGAAATTAATTTGAGAGGAAATTCCACGAACTCATTACGTAATCACAAAAGTCAACTCCGTTTCTTAGAATTTCGCTCGAAAAATATCGCAAAATTAGTAAATTTAGTAGCTCTTTCTTTCATCTTTTGCACTTGTCATTACTGTTCAGTCAATTACTGACTGGAGTAAGTTACCACGTGCTCATAAAATCCATGGGAATGTTCTTCAGCATCGTCAAAGTGAACAGCATAATGAAAATACACTTCACCGATTCACCTATTCACCCGGGCACAACATTTACCTGTCTATCCGTCTTAGTGGTGGATTTCTAGCATTGCTGGAACCATTGCTACTATGAATGGGGCTTTGTTAATTCATAACCGATAGGCTTCCATCCATCTTCAATTTGCAAAACATGCAGCTAGGCTTCGCTGTTAAGTCGTGAGTAATTAGACACTTCCGATGGAGACCGATAAGCTTTGCCATTTTCAAGTATAATTGGTGCTTCAAGTACCAACGGAAATAGTGCAACTGGGAAAATGGTGAATTTCAATTTCACTTAGGTGAAATTCTAGTGGAGGTGTTGAGGTGATCGCGTAGGTACACTTGGACTTTTTTTATAAATAATTTACTAAATTTTCTGAACTAATAAATCTTGTCATGTCATAAGGACCCCTGTCCTGTTCAAAGGTCTGAACAGGACATTCAATCGTCATTTTCCCCATACTCACATTACTCATTTAGGACTTATCAATCGCAAATATTGCCAAATATAAGTATGCACCACACGCACAATCAGAAACACTTACAGTTCATTTGCAGCACTAAAATTGCGGTGGCTCTCTCTGCACTCCACCCACTCCTAACTAAGCACGTAGTTGAAGTGTACTCTGCCATATTCGTATAATGTAAACTGCAGCATGATTCATTGTTCAGTGCGGTCCAGACAATTTATGTTAATCAACGTCAATCGATTGCCCGGCAATACCACCAACAGGCAAACTGCAACCGACTTCATGGAGAACGGATGTTGGTGGCAATAGTAGCAGTGGTAGTAGTAGTAGTAGTAGTGGTGGTGGTGGTAAATAGATGAATGCATGTATGTTTTGTTAGACGACTGGATGGACGAATGAATGGCGCGCCACTCTGCGTGTGGCTGCAATAATTGTTCAATGAAATTACCATGATGTGGCCTGCTGTCCGTTGAACGTTGTCCGATTGAATAAGTCTCGCTTTGAGCAAAAAATATTTTTGAATATGGCAATGTTTTGTGGGCATACTCCATGAAGGGAGGCGTACAAATATGGTCTGCCTTTTTAATTAATTTCAGAATATTCAATATAAGAAAATGAAAAACGAAATTAATATTTAGCAAGACGACCGACAGAGAACTTTACGAACCAACCGCTTTCATAATCATTCTCCCTCCCTGGTACCTTTGCTGGAGATAAATGTGCACTTTAGTGCAATATACGAGTGTACTTCATGGATCCCCGCAAATGTATTTCATTTGCAGCAATGGCCTGGCCGCATCAGAGCAATTGCGGCCCTGCCACTGTGGCGTCATGTCAGTTTGGCTGGCAAATGTTGTTCTCGAATTTTTAGTGCATTTGTTGGCATTTTATTGAGTCTGGCAGTGAGTGGATGCACTAGTCTGTAACCACTTGTGGACACAATAAACGATGCACTAACGAATTTAATGTCAAATATTTCTCTTTTACCAATGCCATTGGCAGCATATTTAAATCAATTAATGTCAATTAGGATCTCCAAATTGTTGCAATCTGAGGCTTGGATATTCTCCATTTGAATATGAGCATTTCAATTACTCTTCTGCTCAGATGAGAAGCAATGGAACTGAAAGACCTAAAAGCTTCTTTAATCAAATATTTATCTGATTTAAGACACAGTTTACAGTTTTGTACAGCTAGTGTTAATTAATATTCCAATTACAAAAGTTCAAATGAATTGCCGAAAAAAATTACGAATTCTCAAATTGTCTAAGCGGTCTACGGCCAAAGTGCTTCCCTATCGACAGCCATTCTTTTGCCATTACACTTTGAATGTACGCATCTTTTCGCATTCCGTTTTTCACATCCCAGTCATTATTGAAACTGTCGCGCCAACTTGGCGCCAGTCTCGTTCCAGGCGCGCCAATTGCGAGTATGAAAATTCCTTTGCCCGACTCCACGCTGTGTGTAAATTGCGCTCATTCCTTTACCCGGACGCCAACACGTACATTCGAGAAACACAAGCGCAATGTACGCAGGACTTCCGCTGAGCAAACGTGATGCTGCTGACAATTATTGTACTGCACGTTGCAACACTGGCTTCTGCCATCGAGAGGGTAGTTTTTGTTCGACTATTTGTACAAGGAATATACAGCCACACACACACATACACTCACACACAATGCGCAACAATTTAAGTGTGGTTCGTCATCGTTGGCGGCGACGACAACGATCCGTTGTTATCGAAAGAGACTACAAACGACGCCATTGAACTCGGAACAATCAGCAGCATGACGACGATGAAGATAAAAATGCAATGCAATGATAAAGATGATGAATGGCTGAAATATCGAAGCAAGGATACACGATTTGATGGCGGATGAATGGAATTCTGGTTAGATGAATTAAGGCGACTGTTTGCATGGTAGCCAGACTAACGCTGAAATGAGTTGAATGAATTGGTTGATTAAATCATAGAAAGTGCTACATGATCTACGGTGTATGGACGACGATTTGTATTTGTATTGAAATTGTCAATTTAATCAACCGTACAACACAATCAGAGGAAAAAAAACGTACATGCCATTGCTTCTTTTCCACTGAGCGTGTCATTTGTTAAATCTACTGCATATGGTTTAATATCGACTAAAGTTTGGAAAGTATGGCAATTCACATCATCACAATGCGAAACCTAAACTTTAGCGATTAAATATTTTTGTGACTGACCCAAAAACATATTCCAAACTTTTACCAATTTTCGCATATGTTTTTGCTGATAGGCAAATTACGCCATTAAATTACAGCCTTTGAAGTTTTTCTTCTGGCAACTCTTAAATTACGCCATTGCGGCATTTTTCCGTGTGTACATTTTTGTGGCGTTTATAAAAACTTAATTTTATTCTGTACAACAACATGTTGTGTGTGGTTTTTGTTTTTGCTATTTTTTTTAGTTGTTTATGTTTATAAACAACAACATGCACCAACACGAAAAACAACAACATTAACTCTAATGGCAACAACAAGTGCGCATACAAAGCATATGTGAGACGAGCCAAATTTATGACTCACACGAGTAAAGTAAATCAACGACAAACCAGTGTGAGTACGAGCGAGAGTAAGTGAGGGGGACGAGAGAGATGCAACATGATTGCAGCATGAGTAAGTTTGGCCAGGCACAAGTTCAATGCCCGCCAGAGTGTAGTTTTGTTAATGATGAGGACAAACCTTTGTAGGACAGAAAAGCAAAAAAGGATGCTTTGAGTTTAGTGACAGAACGAAATTAGAGAGATTTATGTGACAAAAGGTACAAAAGGATTGTAATTTAACGACAGTAATTGGCTGTAATGATGGAATTAACTAGAAGAAAGGTTAAATTTATTGCGAAAGTATTAGTTGGCGTGAGTTTAAAAAGCTATTCTGCTACCAATGGGACCAAATTGAAAATTTCACAAAGCTAACTACAACCATTTTAATGAAATCAGAACTGTTAATATTAGAACTTGCGTTAAATTTCTTCCCCACCAAGTTGGCCAAATAAATTGTTACCCATCATTTCCGTTTTCCATCACCATTTCGAATGTATTTTTTTTTTAGAAAAGTTAACTCCAATGGATAACTTTAACGTCCGTTAACGGAATCATCTTACTAACTTTAATAAATTTCAATAGTTTACAGGTTAACGAAGTGAATGAGGCAAGCCTCTGCATATTACTCATTGAAGTAATAAATGTTACTCATACGCCATGCTGTGCAAATTCTTTCTTTTGAATACAAATTTCCACGAGTTGAGTTCAATGTGTTCTATGAGTTGTCCTCAATGTTAAAGACACAAAAAAAGTAATAAAAACTGAAATTATTTTAAAAATGAAGGACTGCAAAATGCTTTTCACAGTTGAAGGGTTGTAAGTTTATTGGGTCTAGTACAAAAAAGAAAAAAAACTTGCTGAAATAGCCGAGTAGAAGTTTAGAAATACCTCAACATAAAAA
Source organism: Heteromyza rotundicornis (assembly GCA_951394025.1). Classification (NCBI taxonomy): domain Eukaryota; kingdom Metazoa; phylum Arthropoda; class Insecta; order Diptera; family Heleomyzidae; genus Heteromyza; species Heteromyza rotundicornis. Next base: position 10,668,824 of record OX596010.1, on the reverse strand, counting down.
TTTGGTCTCAAGACCTCATTTTGACCCATTTATATACAGCAACAAAAAAGACTTGGAAAATGTTGACCTTTTTTTCGTTATATGGGAGCCACGCCCAGTTTTTGTCCGATTTGGCTGATTCTCAAACTTGCACTCACTTTTGAAGTGAGAAACATGTTCCCAAAGTTTCAAGTCGATATCTCCAATACTGCAATCGCTATCGTGCGGACAGACATACGGACAAACGGCCAGACGGACAGACAGACAGACAGACGGACATGGCTAAATCGACTTCGGCGGTGATGCTGACCAAGAATATATATACTTTTTCATACCGGACACGCCTCCTTATGAGCGTTACAAACGTTGTGTCAAAGTTAGTATACCCTGCCACAGTGTGTGTGGGGGCACGGAGGGAAATGCTTGCTGAAATCATGCCTTATAGGATTAATTATTATCAATTAAGTAAAAATTAGTCACGATATTGATCCATTAATTAGAAGTCAATAATCAAGAATTCTTAATCATAAGAGCTGTTAAAAGTGAAAATCATAGTTTGTGATTTTTGTTTGCTTGATTTGTTCCACTTAAACATGAATTATTATTTTCCCTTTTGACATAATCAATGACCGGATGGAATAAATTGTGCAAACAAAAATCATAAATTATGATTAAAAATTCATAATTTTAGGCTTAAGCGAGACTAAATGAATCATTCGAATTAACGATTTGAGCACATATTTACAATTAAATAAATTACAATTTTTTTTTTTGCTAATTTTTTACTTAATTATTTATTTAATTTTACTTATTTATTTGCCAACTTGCTTAGAATAATTTGTAATAACTTTTTCACAAATTCAGTTTTCCCGGAATTCGAACCGACATCATCCTCTCCAGTCCGGACGCCTAACCGATTCGGCTACCCTGGCATTATTGTAAAAGCGTCTAAATGTATTGTATATTGCTCAGCAATTCATGACAATCAACCCAGATACTCATAATTCATGATAACACGTGCAGTTTCATGACCTAGTTAATCATCCATTATTCTTCAAGAATAATAAAATAAATCACGAAATTCATAAGCCCTTATCATAATGTATTCCCAATCCATATGCTTAGTTTATGTACGAATTTGCATAATTTGTGACTAATATTCACAATTAATGATTATAGTTAGTAATTAAGTAACAATAATTTTATGGACTCCATAATCGTAAATCACGAGACAACATTTTTCTCCGTGGGTATACCGAGTTAGCTATTACTGATTTTTTTATTTGATTAGCCCGATACTACTGTGCAAAGCAATTTGTCCTATCACCCAAAAAAATACTTTTGTTACACTATAACACATGGTTGTTTCTTATGTATTTTGATACTTTGAATCGGAATATAATCACGAAATTTTCCAAGAGCGCTCCATGCACTTTTGTAGTTAAACTTCCGAATTGTGTCATCGATTTTTAAAGTTTTAAATCTGAAAGCTGAGTACTTGAGATGGTTTGAATGTATTAGAATTTTCGAAAATCAAATCGGTGGGGTAGCCCCATGTGGAGTTAAAAATTGTACTGTGTTGCCGCCATATACGTTGCAACTTGTGGTTGTGGTTATTTTCATACAAGCTGTCCGACTATTCACATACATACGGGTACGCACGCAAGCCAGCGTCAGACATGACGCCAATACAACTTAAAGGTTGTGTTTATTTTCATGCAAGCAGTACACATACGCATGTCGAACATGCATTACAACATGCATGACGAGAGACAATTTTTCATTATATCTCAGAATAATTTTTTTTGGTACTTAGACCCTTCAATTGTTATCAACAAATATTTTAATTATTTGAAATTGTGCATTTAAAATACAGGACACGCCATTGTATCACCTTGCCTTGTGTGTGGCAACTGCCGCCTTAAAAGCTTTTTGTGGTTTTCCAACATGACAATTATTTACACTCCACTGTTGTGCTGGGAGTTTGTAAGGAAAATGCCTGACAACTTCAAAAATTACTGCGCAGCATTGCAGCACAATTAAACAAGGACAACCACGACGACGGCGATGATGATGATGACGACAACAACGACAAGAGCAACTATTAAAATGCACCTTCATGCTTGTGATATCTTGCGGCAAGCGGTGTGCCACGCACATGGAATTTATGTGGATTACTTTTTTTTTTTTACTACTGAAACTTTTGAATGCGTGGAACATGTGAACAAACACAAAACAAAAACTACATGCCCCCTAAGGATGCTACCTAGCACTTACAAGGATACTGTGATTTACTTAATTGCACTCAAACGTTGCACAGCGAACACGTACTGTCAAAAGCACAGTTATGAGTTTCGGAAGTTCTCAATACAAAGGAACAACATGAACAAAGTACAATTCAATGATATCATCCAAAATCCCTTGAAATAACATAAGACCCGCTCACGGTGTATATAACTAGCCCCTTGTAGTCAAATCTTTAACAAACTAAGCTGGTCCAAAACTACCAAACAAACAAACAAACAATTAAAGCATCGCGTAAGCTCTGTTCTACCCAAAGTGTAAGCTCTCCTGCTAACCAACAACAATTACCTATTCCAAAACATGTTGCCGCTTATAATTGTGGATATTCCCAAGTATGCACGTGAGTGTGTGTGTGCCCTCAGCCACATATGTGTAATTTCACATTTCGTAATTACGAACCGCAAAATCACATTTAGGAAAGTTACTTCGCTGCATGAGGATATGTTATCCTGAATGAGTTGCAGCACCACAGGGTATCATAATAATCGCATGCTCACCCACACAAACACACAAGCACATATCTGTCGGAGAGCGAGCTATGTATATACTAACTAACACCGCCGCCACCACTACCTTGGGTGTAGTCCGCCTTAGCTTAAACGTGTGTGTGTTTTGTTTTTGTTTTAAAACCTCATATTTGCAGACATGATGCAAATGCCCAGCTAAGTCATTTACCCAAAACCCACCTTCAAACACCCACTCATCTACAGTGGCTTAGCAGGTGTCAGTCTCCAGGATCAGCATCGCTGCAATAACAAGAGCAGCAGCAGCACCACCAGCACCGCCCACAATGACAAACAACAACCGACAAACAATAACAAAGGCTACATCCGGCTGTAAGCTTTTAAATACCACTTGCAACTGTAATCAGCGGCGAAGTTGGTGGCGTTAGCAAATGCGGCCAGGACGGTTGAGTGGCGAAAGCAATCAAAGTGCGGCGAGGAAAACTATCTGCATATCCCATAGGTGGGATATCACATACGGAAACGGAAATGCGGTGGAGAAATCTAATTGAAATTCAATTGAATGTGGTTGGGTGCGGGAGTGTGCGGGAGTGTGGGTTAGAATTTCTAATAATTGTTGAACAATTGAAATGAGTTGACATAAAATGAATTAAAAATTCGTTCAGAATGTGGTATTCACACTAAAAGTATTCAACCACAATAATATCAATATAACAAAAGCAGTTTGAAGGCGAAAGGGTGAGAAGATTTTTTCCAATGAAAAGTGTCACCATTTACTGTTGCCGTTGTCAATCATGGAATTGCTTAATCCGGATTGCATCAAATGAACTGTTATTTCGGCTCACTTGTCATGTTTTTATAATCTTTGATCAGAGCTTTGATGACCCGACATTGCAGGGGGAAATTATCTTGATGTCATGATTTGCTGTGAAATAATGAAATTTTGATTTTATAGATCCACAACAACTTATATACTAAAAATGGTTTTAAAATCGGTTAAACTGCGCTCATTTACCGTTGCAAAAATCAATAACACTAAAAGCTTTAATTTAATGGTACTGTTTGCACCGTCCATACGATTTTCTAGCCCACATCACAGCCAAATGACCTCACCTTCATGTGAAATTGTGTAATGTATGGAATTTGCAATTGGAAAGGGAAGTGGTACCGCCAATACAACAAAAAATATGATTGAAATGAAACTTAGTAACCATCGAATATGGAGTGAATCATGCCACAAATTGCGTGGCCTGGGGTTACACTCGAATTTTAAAAAAGCTTTTAATGGTTTTTTGTATTAAGTTCGGCTTCGGTTTCGGTATAGGCTTCGGCATTGGCTTAAGTACTAGGCTACCAATTTACCTTCGGTATCGCACCTCTTGAGTCGACTCGAAATTTTTGAATTCCTCTTCTTGCTGCTTCTATTTGGACGGCCATTCAAAATTAAATTTATTTGCGGCCATTCAAAATGACCGCCAATAAACGGTACCTAAATTAAATAAACTCTTATATTATGTTTGCCGCTCCCGTCTATCTATATACATAAAAGAGACGTGTATGTTTGTCACGAGTAGACGCGAAAACTACAGCACCGATTCTCACAAAAATTTATATATGTGTTCTAAGGGTCGTGAGTCGTAACATGGGATAGGTTTTGACACACCCATTTTTACCGACCACAAGTTAGAAAATACGTATTTCTCTCACATTTGTGCAGACACTTTTTTTTTTTATAGCACATACCATATGATCAACAATCAACTAGGTTGCCACCTAGGACTTAATTTCTCCCCACCCAAACAGTGGTACCATATCTGTGGGTTTTAGCTTCGGTGAAATTTGAACCTTTCGGTTTCAGGAAAAAAAATTTGCTTATGGGATTAGTTTAACAATGCAACTATAAAAGTTTTTAGGCCCAGCTAGTAATTCATATATAGAATCTAACAAAAAAGTCTCAAGTAAGTCCATACCATACAAATAAACAAACCAACGGAAGAATTTATATCCATAATATTTTTTTTAACATTTTTTTTACCAAATAATACAAACGCTAATTTAAGGTTGAGTGCTCACTTGACCTAAATATTTAATTTCGGGCTTAAAATCAGTGCCCGAACGCGTATGCAAAAAATAAATGAAAACTTATTGTCAACCGAACCAGAATGTTGCAATGAGAATTGCAACGATTTGGTTAAATGTGTGTGCGCACACACCAACGCTTTTCAATACGAAATCTGCAATCGTAAATATTGCTCAAAAACAAAATTATTCATAAATTTCGCATTAAACGCCACAATCAACAGCAACAACAAGAACAACAAATGAACGACACAAAACTGCGCAGGCAAAATGAAATTCAATGAATTCGTAATTTATGATTTGGTGTGCGCCTAAGTGTATGCCACGTTGGCAGGTAAGCCGCCGCTGGATAGACGTATGGTCTGATTTAAATACATTTGTATATAATTTACATTTAGTGACATTTGCGCTGCGAGGCAAACCGAAAATGGTATGCGCTGTAATTAAATAGCAACAGAAATCCAAATGTTGTGCGTGGTCGCAGAGTCCGCTGCAGGTGCCACCGATGCCTACTGTAGCTGGTCGATGGTGGACATTTACTTTTTGACTCCCCACAGTGTCCTGTGTTGTTTGTTGTTGCGGTAAATATGCAATTAAAGCCGTAATTATGCACTTTAACGTGCACAGAATTCAATAAAACCGCCAGGTGACACAAAGCGTCGAAGCCAAATTCTCTCTTGAGCATTTGCCAGAGCCCAAAAATAAATAACTATTTTTTAATTAAAAATTCATAGTTCGGGGCAATAGTTGCGGACGCACGCAAATTGATGATTTCTGTCCGGTCAAGGGAACGCTAAAATTTGTTCATTTCCCAACTTCATAGGAAAAATGTAAAATTTAAGTTCTCGGAAGTGGTAGCGATAAAATACATTAGTTTGTTGTGTCGAATTTTCAGCCAACCAAAGAGCTAACCCGCCACCACAACGGCTGTGCCGCAAACGTTCACAAACAACATATAAAATTTAGTATTTATTGCGAAAATTTTATTTTCAAAAATTCTATTTCCAAATGAACTTTTGCTATTTTTATTTCTATTCCTTTCAATTACAGCAATTTACACAAGTTGTGCTTTTTTTCCAGACTCTTTGCCTTTCGGTTCGTTGGGAAACGTTTCACCCAATAATTTCTTTGACTTGTACACAAGCGTTTGACTGTGTTTACTTGTGATGTGAATGAAAATGTGTGGTGTGGTGTGCATGGCCATGAGTCGCTACAAACAAAGTTCAAGTGCTAACGGTACTCACTTGACTGCCTGAAGTGAAATGTGCAAGCGTACCTTAATAACCCGCCGGCATTGCAACTGAACTGCTGCACTGATGACGCAAAGAGAGAAAGTGGCGAAGGAAGAAATTTAATTCAAAAAGGACTGCAACACTTGGGCATTTATTATGAGGCTTGTGTTGCGCGGCAAATTGCGAAGTTCTGCCGGATCTTTTGCATACACGAGCAATTAAATCAAATTAGCTGAAGAGTACTTATGTACATATGTACGGCTGACTGTGGCACGGGCAAGGTGGAGCGAGCAAAATTTAATATTTTTATATGTAAGGGAAAAATTAAAAAATGTTTCCATATTAAATTTTAGCTATGCTACAACTCGCCTTTTGATATTTGCATTTCCATCAATCAAATGAGTTGATGTATCGTATTTTTTTTCCAGCATTTATCCTCGGTATTTCGAAGCCTTTCCAAAGAGCAATTTATTTGCGTTCATACATTTTAATAAATTTCCATTTGAATGCCTCTATGACTACTGCATTTCACAATTTTCACCTGTATTCACATATGAAGAGTTTAAACCGAAAGTGGTCCCACCCACATGTGGGCAGGTTATTAGGATATAGGATTTAAGTCAGTTCGTGGTGTTGGCTACGGGATGGAATTGAAGTATATTTGTTTTAGACGAGGCGTATAGCCCGTTACATAAAAGTATCTACATGCATACACTCAGAAAAAAAAGGCTATACAAAGGCTAGAAAAATTGGTCCATGGGATACAAATTATTACACGAATACCATCAACCACGAAGTTAATAGTATTTTTCCTATAAATTCAATTAGTTTCTTTTATTATTTCAACTGACCGTTTTTTTTATAGTACTTACATATTTTAATAGGATTTTTTCTGAGTACACACATACCTACTGTTGCCGTATTAAACGGCAGTAAACGAAGCTGCACAGAAAAGCGCCTAACACAGACGAAATAACTAAAACAGAAGCCACACACATTCAAGCAGAAGGAGAAAAAGAAGAAGCAGAAAAGTGCCTAATTGAAATCTCAGTTTAACACCACAGCATACTAAGAAATTCACCTCGAGGGAATTGAACGCAAAGTGCACATGTGACACTCCCACCGGGTGGCGGCACGCATGCATACCTCAGAATGCATAAAGTCCTTCGAGAGATGAAAGACGAAATTGAATTTACATCAAAAATGAAACAGAAAAAAAATCCAAGCCCAAGCCAAAAGGAGAAAACCCAAAACACACACCAAAAATTTATTGTAATTTTATTAAGTGTGAATGTGTGCACAGGGGGGGGGGGGGAGGTTGCTGTGGTATTATGAATTCTAGTGAGCTTGTGGGTGTCTAGCTGGAAATTCAACATGTTCAAGAAAAAGTTAAGCAAAAAATATGAACTGCCCTGATGCGGCGCTCGACGGCGGTACATTAAATTAGTTTTGACACGGAAATGCATTTAGCGCACCCCTCACTGTTGTTGGCTTTCTTGTGCGAGTATATACGCTGGAGTATATGAGTTGGTGTTCCACATTATGGTGGTTGGTGGAGTTTTTCGCAGCAAGGTTAAGGGTAAAGTCCTGTAAGTGTGCCCGTGATGAAAATATCGTTAGTTTTAACACAATTTATAGCATACTTTTCGGCACCGCAGACACGTTGGCGCATGGTGCTTGTTAACTTTTATTTGACTTATGTGCAAAGGAGATGCGCGCTCACACTGACATAATCTCTAATGTTATGTATGAACTTATTATTAATTTTGTGGTGGTATTAAAAGAACAATTACGTAGGGTATAGCCTTGTACACTGTTGAAGGTTGAAGAGTTCCTAATATCATCTGAAGCGACGACTTTAAGGTCTTTCAACAACAATTAAGTGAATTTAGTGCAAACTCCACAAAGTAGGTCGCCGCGTAAGTAATTTTATTATTTATTTATGAAAGCGGTTGCATTTTTAGTTTAATTAAAAATTGCACAGTCTATAATCGCCTATAAGCATGCGATATTTGCAATTTAAACCATGTCTGGCATGCATGTTATCTATATACAACATATAAAATCTATTTAATTAAATAGTTCGCGCGCTTCCATGCATATGAAAATCTTTTAATTAGCATATCACCGCAATTAATTAATTTGTAAGCTCCAAAATGAATGCATTGGAATCAATTGTAATATTGAAGAATGAAATGGGCCCAACAAAATTACAAATGCAGAAATGTGAAATCTGAAATGAAATAAAGTGCGCAACGAATTTCCAAGCTTAACAAAAGCTTTATTTTGAAAAAAAAAAACAAAAATAAAAAATAGGATCTTACATTGGCGAACAATGTGGCAACTCTACGCTGTGGTTAAGCGGACATATTACAATTTATTGACAAGCGCCTCATTTTAAGTATTGTTCTGGTTTTGGTTGTTGTTGTTAAATTTATGTCGAATTTATTCCGAACAATTTTTGTTTGTTTAAAAGCGGTTAAAAGAACAAAAAACAGAAAAATAAAAAAAAAAAAAAAAAAAAAAAAAAAGACATGACAATTTTTAATTAAACGCTACCAGAAGGGCAATAAATTATGTTTAATTTATGGTTGGAAAATTATTTAATTTTATTTCATTTTTGTTTTGAGTGAAAAGTATTTTCAATCAACATCATCTATATGTATATAAAAGAGACGTGTAAGTAGACGCGAAAACTACTGTACAGAGTCTCAACAAATCTTATATATGACACTCTCAGAGGAAAAGAGCGATGAAATGTATATAGCGGCAGTAGGTTTCATCGCTTTTTTCTTCTGAGTGCGGACAGGACAGGAGATACAATTAGAGACAGAAGGACGAACAAAGCCGAGACAAGTGTTGTGCCTTTGAACCACGGCATGCTTTCTCTCTTCACACTCCTTGATTTCGCCTGACCATCAACCATTACTTTTAAATCACAAAGTAGAAAAAATAATTGGAATTTTTAAGTCACCACAAATTCCAAAGTATGTATTTATGTATTTATTAAAGGAAACGAATAATAGGTGCTTTTCCTTGGGCCACGGGTCAACATTGAGGATTCGAACTCAAGCTTCCGGGGTGATAGACCTAGCATGCTTTCACTACACTGCAGATAGCATGCTTCCACCAGACTCTTTGGTTTTTATCAAAAGCAAAAATGCCAGTCGCACTGTGTTACATGTATTTCTCTTACATCATATTGCATCATCATCATTATAATTTCTCACAATTTAAATACATTTTTTTTTTACATTTTTTTGTCTTTTTTATTGTGAAATTTCCAAATTTTAATTGCCAACACAACCATAAATTCACGCAATATTTTAATCATTTCATTATTTTCATAAATAATGGCCTTTCAATAGTCTCCATAGTATAATTTAAACATTTATAATACTGTTGTTGTTTTTATTGTCAGCAATTAAAATGAATAATAAATATTTCATTAACATTATCAACCCGGTCATATTTGCTCCCTGACTTATGCGATACAATAAAGAAAATATTTGTTTGTCGATAAATTTAATTAACTTAACAATTGCATATGCCGGGCAATTGCAGCCTAATGAAGCTATCAGCGGCTTTTTATTATCGTTGTATGCGTTAATTAGGGTTTATGGCAATCAAAAGCATCTCATTAGCCGGTAGGAATGTGTGAAAAACAAAATTCCAGAGAGACTCTTTATTAACACATGGAGTTGATGGACCCGACCCACTCTTAAGTTTATTAAAAATGTACCTCTACTTCAACTTTCTCTATCCCATTAAGAACTTTCTCCCCCAGAAGTACGCCGTTCCTGGTTGGCATGAAAGCTTTTAACAAACTTCCAGCCTCACATACACAGTCTAACTGCAAAATGTCAATGTTTATTAAATTAATCAGTGAAATTGAAGTACAAAAAAAAAATACAACAAGGAGAACATGACGGAGCACACCATAAATTCCAACACAAAGAGAACGTGGCGGCGGCTCTAGGTAGCAAAAGAAAAAGCACTAAATGCAGGTAAATTTAGTTACGATCCAACGTATGGAGGCAGTCGAACGTACCAAAGTCCTTTTAAGGCTGTCACTTAAGTGGACGGCAGAGAAAGTTTTGACAGCTTACAAAAGTGGTGACAAAAAAAAAAAGAAAAGGGAAACACCGAAAACTGACCGAAATTTGTAGTTTGAAAATGAATTTCCTCCAAAGACAACCGCGTTCAAAGAGACGAGTGGTGTGCAAAAAAGAGCAAGTTTTGAACTTGAGTAACCTTTTGACAGTTGCTTTCTTTCCTTTGTGACAGCGTATATGTTCGTACGTACGTCAAGTGACATTTGAGAAATGACAAAAGTCATTATCACGGTGAGTTGACAGACGTCGCATTGCGTCGGCAACTCGTACGCTTTGCTGTGCTTTGGGTGTGTTTACCAACGTTTTCCCAGCGTTCATTTGCTCTTGCGTCTGGGTGCTGTGCTCTTGTAATGCCTTTCCTTTTTCCGGCGTTTTTCCATTGTTTATCGTCTGTTGTTGCAGCAAAAGGATTTCCTTTTCGGCTTTAAATTGTTGTTTGTTGTTGTCGTTTTTGCACGGGATTACGCTTAAAGTTGTTTTTCTTTTTGTTTTTGTTTTTGTTTTGTTTATCCCTCCTTTCACATATCGTTTCACATTTTATTTTATTGTGTTTTGTTGCTGTCATGCTTCAAAAGCCGCCAAGTGCAATTGTCATAAAGTGTCATTGGCTGACGACGCCATGTTGGTTAGTTGGCGTTGTCTTTGCTCTGGTTGTTGTCCTTGTTGTTGTTGTTGTTTGGTAGTGTGGTGAATAAACTTAAATGAGGATCCTGCTGGCTACAAACAGGGATAAGTAGTCTAGTTTATGTTAAGGCAGTGAAAACAATTGCCTTTGTCTTCGTTGGCAGTTGAAGGATGAAGAAAAATAACAGAACAATTTAAGGTAAATTTAACTTCAGCAATTTGTACAGGCTCTTATATTTGCTGTATAACAAGAATTATGAAATAGTTTTAAAGGACGAATTTAAAATATGTCCTTAAAGATAACTTTAGTACCTTTTGAATGCACTCAACTTTCAGTTGTACTCAATGCAGTCTCTTATACATATATTTTGACATCAGGGCTTATATACTCTTTTCTCGTTGATATATTTTGATTTCGTTTGAATTTTTCTATTGAATGTCACTCATACGCTCATGCTTCATGCATAACTCTATGCTATTGATTGATTCTAATGAAACGGGTTAGAGCAAAAATAATCCTACTCTCAACCGTCAACAGGGTACTTGATTTTGTGGTTCCAGTCAAATGCTTCGACAGTTTTCGTACTCAGTGGCCATTTAAAAATTTCACATTTTATGAACCAAAAAATCAATTGTAAACCTTATGGTATTAAAAATATACCAAAAAGTCAGCTGGTTTTGTGAATTTCCAATGCCTATTGTGTAGGACTTGTTTGGGTCTACATTTGTAATATTTTTTGTAACTTTTTTCTAACTATATAACTACTAATTTTCAAGTGATTGAAAAGTGGTGCAGAGATAGTCAGTTTGACAATAGAATTTCTGTGTTGTACTTTGTTTCATTTCAATTCAAACGTAGTAAAAATGAGAAATCTGAAAAATAATGCTTGTATACTATACAATGTATAGCTTCACAAAAAAGTTTTAAAAAGTAATTTATAAAAATGAGAAAAAAATAAATTCGGATAAAATTTTTGTGAAGTCTAAACTCAACAGACTATCCCCATGTTAAAATAGTCAGTTCGTAACAAAGGAAATAGTGACTTTAAAAACAGCACTGATTATTAATATAAATAGTTTATAGTTCAAAATAAATGGGTTCAATTTCCGACAGGGATACTTACACAGACAGAACTGTTTGCAGGAAATGGGTATTATAGTCATAATATTGATCCATGAATAAAAAATAATAATTTGAAGTTTTTAGTCATGAATACTGGTTTTGATTTTAAATTCAGCCTTTGCAGTTATGACTAAAATCAATTCAATTATGATTTTTTAATAATTGGATCAATATTTTGACTGTAACACACAATGCCTGCAAACATTTCTTTCTGTGTAGAATACTTTCTTTGGTCGGGGATCGAAAAAAAAGCTATGAAGGTGTTGTGATGACAACTAACCCAGTAATTGAACTAAAATAGTCATAGCCAACTAGACCGATTTTAATGAAGCACATATCAAAATGTAGGTGGGCGTGGCAAATATTATTCTAAAATGCTGTGTTTAACCGATTTCTCCGAAGTAGTGTACATAGTGTTGGGTGATGAATGGGCAGAGAGCTGACTATGAAGTTTGCTGTTGGTGAATGGGCAGAGGGATGATTGAGAAAGTCTAATTTTTCATTTCAGTCGTTTCAATAATACATAGTATAACATTTATACATTGACGTGAATTATTGTGAGCAAAGACTTTCAGATTGTATCCAATTCACGAGAATTCGCTTCATTTTCCATTGCCTTTGATCCAAGAAAAAATATCACCTAAGAAACATGTCGTCTCTTAATTCGCGATTTTATCGGGAGTAGTACTTTTTTTTATTCCAATTAGAATACGCAAAATGTACATGAAACAGTAAAAAAATTTGTTGTACATTTTATAATATCCAAAATTTAACTGCAAATAATACAAAAATCGTCACCTGTAAAATTTCAAAAATTACAATTTGCAGGAGAGGTACTTTCTTTCTTCTGGTGGTTTGACATTGGGTAATTTTTATATAAGACTAGTAAATTACCTATCATTGAACTCGCCCGTTGCCACGCCCCTTTTTGGAAAAAATCCGGCTCTGAATCTGCCATGGTCTCACAGAATATATATTTACAAGTGAAGCTTCCTAGGTCCACAGGTGGCTTCAGGAGAGCTACTGTATGACCATTTTTATGAACTACCATGCCCCCTTTCGAAAATCTAAAATCCGGCTAGAGAGTCTCGAGCCATGGGTGTATAGGATGTGTGTGGGGAATTTCAGCTCTCTAGGTTTACTGAAGTTCTCTGGAAGGTGAGGACAGACATCCGGACAGACAGACAAACAATGGGTTTTATTATATTGTGATGATGATGATTTTTTTTATCAAACTTCTTCATGTTTTCTACTACTATCTTACACCTTAAGAAGCGTTATCATACTTCTCTTTACGCTCACCTTAAGAGGAACAATGGTTTATTTTTTTAAGAATGCAGTTCTTTGTTATATTCTCTACAAAAAAAAAACCTCTTAATAGCTTTTTTCTGTCCAGTAAAATCACATTCACAAATTTCAAAAACCATACTGGCAACAATATTTTTGTATAGAAACATACAGAGGCATAAATTATGAATGTTATACCAAAGCAATACAAAATATAAATTCCTCAAAGTATGCTGAAAATCTAGTATATTTAGCCTGCTTCCAACTGAACTGATATATTTTTTAATTAAAATATATTTTTCTTCACTTTTATTTCTCTCAAACCCACGCACCACAAGTAAAATTCAAAACAAGCTATGCATTTGTAAAGGAATTTCCATTGCACACACACATACATATAACCAAGGCAACATTTCCATATCCTTATACTCACTATCAAAACACACTGTACCCTGGAAATGTTCGAAATGTTGAGCAACAGCATATGGTACCAAAGGAACATGTTTCGCGTGAGCCAGAAGGCATGCGCCACAAAATTACGTCAGCGCGAATATTTGGTTTTCTTTCTATTGCCTTGTTGCCACTGAGCATTGTCCTTTATCCTTGGACTGGGATTTTTTTGTGAAGCTTTTGTATGTGCGAATTTATATGCGAAATAAACCGAACCGAAGCAAAAAGTTCATGGCAAACATTTCCGCTACGTAACTATGTGTGTTTGTGTGTGTGTTGATTATCATTCAGTAGAATGTTGCCAGCGACAAGAGTTCAGAGTTCAATGTTGCCAAATAGCAGTGCGAGCAAGGACATTTCTACTGTAGCGGTGAGATGAATTCTGCAAAAGTGGCATTGAAAAGTGGAGAAATTAAACTCAAACAAAAGAAAGGTGAAATTAATATTTTGTAATTGAATGTACAGGATATGAAAACCTTTCCGTGGATTTTTTCTTAATTTCTTTTCAATGAAAGAAACAAAAAATTTTAATTAAGTTTCAATGAACTTAACACAAAGTCCATCATGTTCACTTCTTTTTCACATACCCTTATCAAGGCAATTCCATCGTCTGACTTCTCACTCGAATTGCAACAGCAGCAAATGCGAACAAAAAATGCTGCATTTCCATTTCCATTTCCATTGTTCCAAGCCGGCCCAAAAATTTACCTGCAACTTCGCCCAATCCTATCTGGCAAATGCACACATTGTCATGTGAACACACAGAATGGGCAACAAGCGCCACAAAAACGAAGAAATTGTGAAACAAAATTGAAATCACAATTTCAATTCAACTTTTGGGTATTTTCCTTCTTTTTTTTTTCGTTTCCAGCCGAGCTTATTTTTGGGTGCCTATCTCAATATTTTTTGGCCCTACTTTTTTTGAGATACCCTCAAATTTGTATGCCCTCAACTTCCACTGCAATATGGCATTTGCATTTCGCAAAATTCGGTTTTAGTTTTTTCTGCTGCTGACGTATGTATAAGCTGTGCGGATGCATGTCTGTATGTCTGTATGCCGTGTTATTTGATTAGGGACTTAAGCTGGTTTCATGAAATGGGTGCAACTTTTTTTCTTTTTCCAAGCATCACATTTTTTTTTATACATACCTAACTCGTATGTAGTTTATGAACATGATAGCAGTTTTGAGAAGAATAGTGAATAGTAAATGTATGTACTTCAGTGGGTTAATGGTGGGAATGTAAAGTGCTTTTTATTAAATGTTTAAAAAAATCCCATCATGGTCATTAAAAAAAGGATGCATTGTGAAGTGTAAATAACTTCCTAGACAATCCTTAAATTTTGGTGGTTTACAGTTTTTGTTGCAAAAATTTGTGTAACTTTTGTTGTAAAAATCTGAACTGGACGTCCTACTAGGACGACTACATTTTTTCTTCAATAAACAGGATAATAAGGATATTGGTGGTAACACATGGAGTCATGTCACTCCTTACGGCTCTCGTAAAACAGGGAGAATGTAGACCCACAATTCGAATAACTGCAGGTCACTGTCTCATCGGCCACCATGTCAGATGAATGGGACTCGTATACATCTCAACTGCAATGCTCAAGATGCGGAAGAACCTCTTTAGCATATACTCTGCAACTGACCAGATCTAATCAGAAGCAGATGGAAGATCCTTGCTAGAGCAGCTTTCAACTAGCAGAAATCGTAACCACTGAACTTAAAAGTTCAAAAAGTGTTGCCTTAAAGTCTGGCACGTTCGGGCTAGATACATTCATGTAAACGATAAGAGATCTTTATGGTATTGCTTCGGAACCAATGTAGTCCATCGGAGGCCTTTAGCCGCCACCCTAACATAACGTAATCTAACCTAACCTAGCTTAACCTAACCATTGTTATAAAATATGCTCCTGCAATAAGGTTAAACCGAATTTTTAGTTTTCAAACAGCATATCTTGTAATTCTCCTTTTCAGTTTCAGAAGAAAACAGCGCTTGGAAAATTTGTTCTTATTCAATTTCACAATGGCAGTAAAGAATTGACAATTCAAGTGCAAAAAACCCAGTTCTTTCAGTAACTCCAAAGTATATTTTTCGTCGTGATAAGAATACTTTTTAAGAAAAATCAGAGTATATTTGAATTATACTGTAAACATTTGTAAAAATCTGTTGAATTTATAAAAGTTTATTTTTTTTTTATAAAAATTTTTTAAATTTATAAAAAAAAACATCTGTAGTTTCTGGGAGAAAATCTTAAAATCTGACAGAACTCTAAAAATCTAAAAAAAAAGATAAATCGGCCAATGTGGTAACTAGACTGACATTGGATTCGTATGAAAACATTTTTTTGTTGCCCCTAACCCCTAGAACTACGCATATGGATGAGAAAATCAATGT
This sequence comes from Heteromyza rotundicornis, assembly GCA_951394025.1. NCBI lineage: Eukaryota > Metazoa > Arthropoda > Insecta > Diptera > Heleomyzidae > Heteromyza > Heteromyza rotundicornis. Next base: position 10,652,767 of record OX596010.1, on the reverse strand, counting down.
CTAAAAATTTCAGCCCGATCCGAGTATGGGAAATACTACACTCAAAAAATTGTTTCGTTCGTAAGAAACGAAAAATTAGACAAACATACATTCGTTTGTTGTTTCGTTTGCGACCAACGTTTGAATAATGGCGCACATACATGCTGTGCCACTGAGCTACTTTCGTTCTGGTCGATAAAAACAAAGCTTATAACGCATTCGATTTTAACAATGTAAACGTTTATTAGAAATTAGTTTTTAATTTGCAGCAATTTAAAAACGTTTCCAATAAATGTAAAATGCAATACTTTTATTGGAAACTTATTTAAATTTTTGAAAATTTATTTATTATTTGCTGCAACACGACTTATTTTGGAGCAAATGTTTTTGGTTTTTCTTTTCGTTTAATTTGAAGCAAACGTTCTAAAAACATATTAATTATTTGAGTGTAGCCAGTGGACATCAAAGTTCGTGTTTTAGCACCAAAATCGACCATTTGAAATCTGCATTTTTCATACAACTCTCTTGGCAGTCTAGTGGTAACACAAGCAACGAAACATCAGTTTCCACCTACCTCATGAAGTGTAGGGTATAAAAATGCAACAAATATTTACTTATATGAAAATTGGATCAGTCTTGCCTACGATTATTGATTAAATTACTGTCAGTCATCATCCTATTGCATGAAAAGGTTAACGCAGGCTTTTGATTAATATTGTTGTAACAAACAAACTGATTACACACAAATTTAATGATATCATTTTTATTTCATTAAATGTAATTAAATTACAGATTTGTAATTAAAGTGTAATTACGGCGCAATATATAGATTTTTTAAATATAATCGCATACGAGTGATTTTATTTTAACAATATTTAAATACAGCAGCAAAACAAAGCATACTTTTTATATGTTATTGCAGAATACAAATTATACTATTTTGTTGTAAATTAGCAATATTTATTGGAGTTTGGCAGAGGACAAATAGTTCTGTTCTTACCAATTTAAACTTAATTTTTGTACCTTTCGAATGCCTTAATTTGGACTTTCGTAATGGGAGATTGTTTTGTTTTACTTTCACAAAGGTGCACGGAAGACTGAAGAAAACTTTAAGCCAAATTGGAACTAAACACACACACACACACATACACACCACTGTGCATAACTGTATATTGGACATGTTTATGCTCTTGTCCACAGAGCCAAGAGTTGATACAGTTTTGCAGGAGCATTGGGCCAAGGCAATGACAGAAATCGACCGCATGCAATTTGACTGTGCAGTTACTTAAAATGCAAATCAAAACAAGGAAAACGGATACCAAGGCGAGTGAGTGTGTGTACCGTATTTGTCAAAAGAAAAAGAGGCGCAGTTGAATTGTCGCAAATAAGTGTGTGTGTGTGTGAGTGTGTGAGTGGGAGTGTGTGTGTGTGTATACGTCTAACAGCAACAATTAGTACATTGTTGGACTAGTCGTACTACATGAGCAACATGAGCAGCTTTGTGTTTGTGTTTCTTTCTGTTGTAGTTGTTGTAGTTGTTGATTCCATTGCTGTTGTTGTTGTTGCAGCAGTACAAAGCATTTCTTGCACATGTTACGGGATTACAGGTATTGCAGGTACTTTGCATATGTGTACGCTTTGGTATCTACTCTTGTCCACTTGGATATGTGTGTGTGTGTGTGTGCAAACAGTTGGTGCATGTGTTTTTGTTGTTTCTGCTGAAACGAACGAAAACGGAAATCAAAGGAATTGTTGCTCCGAATTTGATTAGACTATGTACGACAATTTTATTGCATTTAAATTAGGACAACACTTTGCGAAGGACAACAAGGAGCCTCATCGAGGAGGCTTTTAATGCAGTCACTCTAATTGTGCTTCATGTTGTTAGTTTTGTGAACAATTGTATTTTCGCAATAAAAGTTGTTGGATTTTGTTCCGAAATAGCTTCATCAACACTGAGTAACTGTCACACAGTGTGTTAATTGCTTTTAATCATATCACAATTAATTACATTCTTCCTCTTTCAACGATATCCGTGAAATATTCTTCAGCATATATCATACATTACAAGACACAACTTCTCCCACCACGATTCCATCTTCTTAAATTAGATTTCCTTATAAGACACCCGCATCACAGTTATGACTTACGCATACGCATGGACTTTATTTTACACGATGATATGTTCAAAAATTCAAATAGAGCCCAACATGCAATTCATCACAAAAAAGCGACAAAACATGTCCTTGCCGGGGGGTGGCATATACCCACATTCCCTTCTTGCCTACTTTGAATCGTGCCAAAATCATACAGGCAATGTGAACCTATGGAATTTTTGTCAGCAATGACCTATTCATTTTTTTTCCACACACATGTGGAGCCTGGGGATATGCAAAGAAATTTGTTTTCGTCACATCATCTTGGGAGTAGCGTTGACATATATGCTGACATATTGACTTTTATGGTGAACCCTGAGTGTTTTCTTCAATACACATAATGACATTTACTTTTGCGTTTTTTTTTCATTTCTCTCTCGCATCTTAATTTCATTTATTTAAAATTAACAACATAAATGAATGATAAGAGCTTTTCCACTTTTTGACAAGGTTATTTTCATAATTTCCATTTGAAATGCAATGCAGAGTCAGGGCGGAAATTAACCCCTCGCTCCTCCATGTGCCCTTCTTGACACCGATGACTTACGTGTCGCTGCTATAAATTTCATTGGCATGTCATCAATATCAATTTGTTCACTTCTTGCAACAACAACAACAACCTACATGGGTACTTTTTTTACAAAGGCAAATTTTTGTTCGTACTTTTTCGTGCTTCTTTTAAATTCCAAAACAACGCACAAGTGTTGCCTACATGTCGTTGCAGGGGGATGGGCGAAAATAAGTATGTCGAAGGGGAACAATACTTGGGGAAAAAAAAACGAGCTTACGCCAACGAAAACACTTGGCATGTCTACAAATGTCATTTGTGTCATTTGTAATCATTTGGGCGTCAAAATTTTTGGCGCTTTTGTAGCGATTCAGCTTTTACTGCCGTCATAAATCTTAATTTTCGAGTTTTCGCCTCCAGGCACTGGTCGAGGCAGGGGTAGGGAGTATCAAAAGTTTTGTGATTTGTGTTTTCGCTGGGAGCATGAAGTTGGCTGCACTTTTTGCAGACATTTGTCGCAATGACAAAACAGATAAAAAAAAACACAGTTGAGATTTACATGCGGGGGTGAATGAAGATAAAATGGGCACGTTCATTTGCCAGTGTCCCGATTTTTTTTGGCATTTTTTTGTCGTTCGAACATTTCAAAGCTTTTAGCTGTTAAAAGAACAACTGTAGTTAAGTCGTTCGCTTACAATGATGACACAATTTATCGATTTCCTCGATGAGTCATTGTGTGGTGGTGGTCCAGAATTTAAAGAAACAAATTTCCATTCTAATTCTTCTTCTTCTAGTGAAATATTTGCCACATTCGCATATTAGGATTTATTTAAAAAAATGACAATGAGATGCAATTCGTTTGTTGAATATTTAACATACATGGAAAATGTTCGGTTCATTGAATTCAACACGTACGAATTTCCTAACTAATACATTCGCCTAATTGTAGTAATTCTCATGTAAATACCATTGCACAATCGAAGCATATCTAATATCAAAGCCTGCAGCTATACGAGCACAAAGCTGAGAATTGCTGTTATATTTGTTTGGCAAATTGCATTAAATGCGGCAAATCGATGAGCTCGGCTTCTGTGCGTCTAGTAGTAGACTATTGTTGGACATCATTGAATTTCCATAATACATTTAAATATAATTTCATTATACAGGGTGCAACAGTCAAGATGGTCCAAAAGGTAGAAATCGACAAAAATTTTTTTTTTTTTTTTTTTTTAATAGTAATTTTATTCAATTGAATCATCTAATAATAACTTAGGTCTAACAATGATTTTTCAAAAATTCAGAAATTCAGCTTATTTTTATAATATTCAGATTACAACTATTTGCCCTATATCCATTGATTTAGGCAATGTAAAGTTATCGTAACTAATATATGGGGAATATATTAGTTTCGTTTGAGACGTGAGGGATTCAGAGGTCTCAGTAAATTTCTAGCTAGAATGTTTGGGTGAAACATGAGCTTCTGCTTGTACTTCGAGGTAAATTTCGGAATTTCGTCTTTTACTGCAGGTATATTCAGGTCTCTGTGGATGTTAGTATTTTTTATATACCAAGGGGCTCTGGCAATTTGTCTCAGGATTTTAGATTGGACTCTCTGGAGTTTTTCCACGTTCGAGGGAGAGGCAGTGCCCCAGAGTGCAATTCCATATGTCCATATGGGTTTTATTATACTTTTGTATATTTGGACTTTGTATGTGAGACAAAAATATGATGAAAATGTTAGGTGCACTTCTGACGAATTTCCCACCCACTTCATTTTAAAAATCAGGATACAAATTTTTACTTTATGTTTTTGTGAATAACATCTCAACCATATAAGATATAAATACACTTTTGGACTCATTGGAAACGTAATTTGTCATATTATAACAAACCATGGTATCCAAATAAAGAAAAATTTGCAAAGAAAAATTCTATTTAATAATAAAATAGTTTTAATAGGAGAAAAAAATTATTAAAGTCAAACTAAGTTTTCAAAAGAGAGAAAATTTCATTTTGAAACACAATAGTGCGAATGTAAATTAGGAAATTTATTACCTTTCCAATGAGCTCAAAAGTGTCATGAAAAAAGTTGCCGGATCTCGACTGTTATACCCTGTGTATTTATTTGTGCATAGCAGATTTTAGTTGAACTTGGCGATGCGATTTTTAAATTGAAAATTGGTAACATGGAAATTTGAAGTGGATTTATGTACTTTTTTAGTCGAAATTTAGTTGAATTGTGTCATAAACAAATGAGTATTCTGAGATTTATTCACGACTAGCATTCACCCGTGGTGTTGCCCGCGTCACAACAGGGAAGAAGCGAAATGGAAAAATTCCCCTCCTGCATACATAACCAAATTGCGCGCAAAATGGGTAATTCCCCACAATCTAACATCCCTGATCATTGTGAATAAAGAGAGAGAGAGAGCGAAAGAGAACAGAAAAACTCCATATAAAAAAATAACTCTCCATTCTCACCGGCCTTAATGTAGAAAAGAGTGGAAAGCATAATGCAATAATCCGTAAGCACTAACTATGTCAATGCAATCGAAGGGAAATATGCAAGCATACGATTAAATGTTAAATAAAACTTTATACCGAAAATTAATAAACAACAAAAAAGTATCCTATTCACTTCCTTAGCACAAATATAATGTTTTAAGAAAAAATTATGAAAATCGGTTGACTAGTTTTTGCTTCTACCTATTACAACCAAATTGGCTTTCAAATTTTATAAATAGTAAGGATAAGGAAGGATGTGCTGGAACAGTCTTGTAATCACTTGTGCGAGAAATTGAAAGGAATTACTCTCAAATAATTTGCTGTACTTCGTGAAACGCCCTAATCACTGTTACTTAAATATTTTAGGTGTGGAAGATATTCGACGATCAATGGCTGAATGACTTGTGTGGAAACCATTTGCAATTCAAAGCTTCACAGTTAAAGGTAAGCAATCTACTGTTTAGTGAGAGATTCCTGCAGCTCCCACCTACGTGACGTTTTCGTTTCATTATCCAACTATCAAATTAATTCGTTTAACCACAATTTATTTATTCATTCTCTTTCGTTTACTTTTGTTTGCCACTTGTGTGCAAACAGCATTCAGCACTTGCTATTGTTCTGCAATTACCTAGCTTCTTCTGCTACTCACACAGAGACGGTGTGGTGTGCATATGCTTTTGCCAACTTTTAAGCTTCTCACTTCTTCTTATACGGCATTGTGCAAAGCGGAATAAAGTACAAGTGAAACTATTTGTTTCTGTGGCGGAATTTAATTAGACTTATTAACGACTTAGCACGCAGAATTTACCGGAAGCAACACCATGACACTTGTGTGCGGGAATTTACTCAAGCCAGTGCAGAATGCAGCTGCAGTAGTAAAACTATGCTCGGTTGTTTTTCGTTTTTTTTGTTTCATTTCAACCGTAATGGCTTTTATTGTTGAAGGTAGTGCTGTAGTCGTGGCGGCTTGTTTACATGCGGGAAATTTATTGGCAGTAGTTGGCACAGCGACTACAAATGGCAAACAAATTGCATCAGACAAGCGAAGTAAATAAGGTCTTATTTATTATTTTAGTAGAAATATTAAATAGGTAGGGGAGGGTGTCCACCTACTGGTATCCATCAGTTCTGACGTGGGTGGCGATAACAGCGGCAGTGGGGATCTGAGAATCTGTGATTCTAGCAAAAGTGCCCACCTACTGGCACCCTTGACACAACATCGTTGAAAATTCTTGTCAGCTATTGAACTCAGCTTTCAAACGAACCCGAGATCTCCTCTAAATTATGTTTCAAACGAAAGTTATGGCCTCAAAACCTTAGGGTGCCAGTAGGTGGGCACCCTCCCCTGGTAATTGTGTGCATACAAACATGTCCTCAGGTGCAGACGAATTAGCGCTTTTTTTTTTAAATTGAAAAAGTGAATTTTCTAAAGCAGTTTCTTAAAAGAAAAATTTACTATCAATGCTCCAACAATTATTCTCACTCATAAGTTTAACTAAAGTACCTACCGTTAACTATAAAATTCCATTACTATTACATTACATTGCAATGGGGTAAAAGACATTTCTACGATTGCCTCTGGAGTTGCCATTCACGCTAAAAGTGTTACCAAGTGGTTTACTTTTCCCTGCACTTTACCTGCAAAATAGAAAGCAACAAACTTAAGATGACTCGCCTTCAGCCACCAACTTCACCTTTTTATAACCTGCCAACACTTCTTTTATGCATTTTACATGTCATAACTTCTTTTAAATCCTTTACTGTAATTTTGACTACACTTCCATGGTTTACTTCAAGCGCCATAATCATAATTTCTGACGAGTACACTTAACCCGATTACCTTGACAGAGAATGTCCACGAACATTTGTGGATATCATAAAATTTTATGTTGAAGTTGTCAGCTAATATCATTTGGATTTAGCCTATTTAAAGCCTTTGTGTCGATAAATATGAATTATATTAATTTGCCCAAAGGTATCACCATAATTAGTTCAATTTGTTTATTTATTTAGTTTTTTTGTCAATCACTTAAAATTTTAATTTTTAAATTCTTTTTTTATGTTATTATACTTATGATTAATATTTAATAATTACCTCGCCATATTGCCATTCATAGAACGGAAAGTTTTTCATTTCAAACGCATTAATTTCCATTAAAATTCCATAATTTAAAATAATTTGCCCAAATTATTTTCAAAGAATTTCAAAATTCACAACACTGAAGCATTAATGCTATGAAATGTGCAGCCGCGTGCTGTTTGGTGTAAGGTGGCCAGCTAAAAATATTCTAATAATGAACAAAATTTTAATTATTTTAGCATAAATAAATTTAAATCATACGAACAATTTTTGGATTTAAAATTTTCACTAAAATCCGATTACCAAATTTTTTAGGTCAATTAAAACGAATTAATTTCGAATGGCACTGTCTGTGGGCTTTTCATTACACAGTCTGCACGGCATTGCCATGCAGTCGTATTGAAATTTTCCATGCAACTGTTGCTTCCGGTTTTATATGATTATGATAGTTCTACGCCGCACGACAATAATATTGTGCCGTGCCGTGCGGTTGTGCGTGTGTGTGTGTGTGTGTGTTGCAGAAACGTTGTAGGCCTCCAGGGGTGAATAGTGCTGTGTGAAAATTCACTGCAGGTTAATGGCATGCAAATTAAGCTTTTAAGCCGCTAAAAGGAATTGTTTAAAATTTCACTATGCATGCAGTAAAATTTTTGCAAAATTATTTTTAAATTCAGCAGAAAGCAAAAGAATTTTTTAGAAAGAAAATAAAATAATTTTCTTGTGATGCTGAAACGGTGAGTCATGTTGAACAACGACAAATTATTAAAATAACTTCATATTAAATTACTTTAAAAAAAAATACTCCATTGAACATTAATCTTCATTAAACTTTTGACAGTCTCATAATTTCACTTCCGATTTCCATTTCCGATCAATAAATATTTTGCAAAAGCATTATTTTTTTTCCAATTACAAAAAAAAAATGTTCACTCTCAAAAAATAACGGAAATGAAATACGTTATTGGCAAAAAAGCATTAACATGAACAAAAAGTCATTAGCATGCATCCTGCTCCCTGCGGCATTCGATATTGTGTGTATGTGATGTGTATGTTCTCCTTTTTTCCATTTTCCTTTCTGGCTGCATCAGCGTTGAAAAATGAAGTACTTTTCTTTTGGCAGTTGTGCTCTTCTACGCATCCAAAAGACGTTAAAAATTACCCTTAATGAGCGAAATGTGCTTTTCCCCAAACGAGGCGACACTTGCAGTTGCCCTCCTCCCATTCGCTCTGTGACAAAAACAAGCACTCCGATAGAAAAGATATGACTTCGCCCATAATGATGATGACAACTCACTTTGTTACCAAAACACTGCTTTGGTTGGGGTTGGCTATAAAGATGCGAACATCAGTGATTGCATTTGTTGCTGTTTTTTTTCTTTTCTTTTTTTTTTTTTTGCAACGCGGGAAATTATTTACTTTTTGTAAATATTTTCTTAAGGGTGGTGTAAGGTCAATATTATCACGACGGAGTATTGTTGAAGAAAGGAAAATGTTCTCCTGAAAGAAATTTCAAAAGAGAAGAGCGAAAGGAAATGCAACAT